>JAIFRP010000026.1:288152-301040 GCA_032403825.1 Odynerus spinipes
TCTCTCTCTCTTTCTCTCACCGTCTCGTGAATTTTCACTCGATCAATCTGAGAATAGGAAAGCTCGTAGAGAGCGACCGTGTATATCGCTTGATAGGACCCACCGTTGAAGGTTACTCGAGTGATCCGGGTCTGGTGGCACGTTGCGTGTCAGTTCCACGTTGTCGTGGGTAAAAGTGAAGGGTGTCTGCTCGAAGGTTAAATTTTAAAGATCCGTCAGACGCGTTGTGTGTAAAGTTTAAGGGTTACTTCTAAATAAGATGAACGACGAATTCGTGAATTGGTACTGAAACAATGGAGCAGTGTGGTTGTAGGAAAGTTATCGATAAAATCTTTGTGGCGGCGAACGAAACTTTCGGAGCTTCTAATAAAAGAAAATCCAATTAGTAATTAGCAACGAAATTAACGAGATAACGAGGCAAAGTGAAATCGATTTTTGTGACGTTAACGAATTTATCTCGAAATACTATAGACTCCGGAATATAATAACGAAATCGAGTCAACGTTCGTCATTGTCGCTTCATATTTTTCAATAATTTCATCTTTCTCCTCACAGTGAATATCGCGATATGGAGAGCGACAAGGAATTAGGTTAGCAAAGGAAATTCATCGAGTTAATGCACCCCCTAATAATAGACTCTCGCGTAATCTTTAAAGCGAGTTTCCACGGCGAGTCACGTGTCGGAATAGGTAGGTTGGATGTTCCTCGAAGAAGCATCGCCATCATCCTATTTGCCGCGTTTCCTGTTTAATAGGAATAAGATCCTCCTCGATAGTTTCGCCACGGAGAAACTTTCTTAATTGGTAGCGCGATATGAGCGTGGCACAGTACGGCGCGGCATACGACGGTGCATTGTGAGCGTGCGTTCGGAGTCGTATGACGGTGCCGTCGAAGATACTGCTAATGACAAAAGCTAAGAGACGAAGGATAATACGTTCTGGCACCGTCCTAAATTTGTTCGTGTGTTAAACGTATTTGGATAAGTTAATCTACGCTAGAAAGCTAATCGTAAAATAAATGAAAAGAAAAAACAAAATAATGTTTAGCACGTTGACTGCTACGTTGGTCATGTGTGACTGAAGCGCCTCAAATGTTTAGAATAATACATAAAATAAAATAAATATCGTCAACTAAAGTGTTTTTAACATCGTGATTAAGTGAATAATATTATGAAGACAATTATAATTGCCAAACAATATTATTGCCAAAGAAATTGCAAACCACACGTTCCAGTCCATTGAGACCTTAAATTAAATATCACGTCAAGATTTCATCAGTCATGAAAAAGAAGTTATTAAAAAAGAATGGAACGAAACCTGGAAATTATCTAAACATATCTACATCCACAATCTAACTCAAGACTTCTACCAGACTTTTCACACTAAAAACTTCAACAGAAGAGATAAAATCATTCTATCACGATTAAGGACGAGCCATATCAGGTTCACACACGACTATATCTTAAATAAATGTCACCCACCCCTCTGCGAAAATTACGAAAACAAACCTTGTGACATCTAACTACATACCATTTGAATGTAAAAAAATTGACAATCAGAGGCAAAGACATAACATAAACCCAGAGAAGGCCATAACTTTTAAAGACAATATAAAAAACACAATTCAGTTCCTCAAAGATTGCAATCTATACAACGAAATATAACCTACACCTTAGAGTTGGCAATGATCTAGCTGTCGACGCGACTTTAACAAACAAAACAAAAATATTATAAAGTAAAAATGCACTATTAAACGATTAAAGATTTTAATAAAAATATTATATACTATATTGCAACAATGAAGTACGGAATATTCTATTGAATTCTCTTGTCGACTCATGAGAGTATCATGTAAATCTGGCGTGGCAGTCAACGTGTTAATAAACTGAATAATCGAAAATCGGGGAAAAATGGGTGTAAAGAAATTCAGGGAAAATTTGGGAAAATCGAATGCGCGAAGGCGATAACGACGAACGGCGGGAGGTTCTTTCGTGTCGGCGTCGATTATGCACTCTCTGTTTTCTCTCTATCGAAATATCCGGGAGTCGTTAGGAGAACGATACGCTTATTGGCACTTTCGCTAATCTGTGAAATTGATTTACGGGTACGAACGGCCTGAAAAAGGATCGAAAAGAGGGGAGAATTAATGGGCGGTACGGAATTCAATGAACATCAATATCAGCCCTCCGCATGCTCTCTTTCTCTCTCTCGCGCTCTCGACGTTCGACGTTGTCGGAGAAACGACACGAGCCTCCCTCGAGTTTATACACTCCGGGTCGATAATTTTCACGCGTTAATTTGCATTAATAAAATAGCCCAATAAAAGAAGAGAAGAGCGATACGTCAGTGACGTACGTACAAGTTTCTTGGGCCCTTCGACCGTACTTCGATAAATTTCACGCTTTCATTTGCACAATGCGTGAAAAATGAAGGGCTGGGAATGGTCGAGTAAGGTATAAAATATATACGTACGTATATATACGTATATATGCTGGACGTTGGATATACGATACGGACGTTCCACTTGAATTTACAATCGGACTCAGGATTAATAATAACCCCCCTATCTTGAGAGGTCGATAGATCCTACTTTTATCAGAGATCTTGAGAGAAAATGTTCCGATACGCTACAGTAATTATACGCAACATACATTTTACTATCACGAAGTAAAAGAAGAAGAAACAAAAGGAAAGAAAGAAAATTTCAACAAAATGTCATACGCTCGCATGCTTTCTCATCGCGGACGAATCCAAAACGGGTTTGAGATTTTATCGTTGGTAATGAAGCCCCGCGGGCCGCGTTGTAACGGACGGGTGGGCGACGCATTAAAATTCTCCCGTCGACGACGGCTAGATTGGTGATAGCGGTGACGACACGGAAGAGTGGGAGAAATCCGTGTGGAAAAGAGAGCGCGAGGGGTGAGCAGAGGGAGGTGGAAAAAGGGTACAAAATAAAAAAAAATTGCAAAAAAACCGTTCGTTGCCGTGGCTGGACCACGAAGAGAGAAAGAGAGAAAGGGGTGAAACGACGAGAAAATGAATAAAGCCTGAAATAAATTGCGTTATCTTTTCGTTCCACGCGTATGGTTTCCGGTGGTATACAGAAGTGCATCTCGCTAGTGCAGCCAACACCACGACATGCAAGATACTAATACCTTTTTACCCTTCCGGTACCCGCAAGAGAAAGAACTATTTTGACCCATGATTTTTAACACCTCGAGTGTGATCTTTAAAGGGTTCAAAAGTCAACATACTTTCAAATCTGATTTTTATAGTCTAATCTTTTTTCTTTCGTGACTCCTTTCGATCGCTTAAATAATATCGTAAACCTAAAGGGGACGGTTCTCGGTGAGAAATCGGGAAACTATTGGCTCATTCCATTACGGATAATCGAGCAGAGCGCTTTCTATCTGGCTTCCCTGGGTTTCTGGAAACAGGACTCCCTTAGTTCCAAACGATAAAACTTTGAAGCCCTTTGAACGCGTTATCACCCTATCAGAGAGAAAAGTAAAAGGTTAGCACGTCGAAATCCTCTGATCTCTCTCTCTCTCCCCTCTCTTCCTCTCACTCACTATGCGTATCCTTAGATCGGCAGCGAAGATGGCATCGCTTCTAGGAAACTCCGACTACGAGAACGAGAGAGAGAAAGGGAGAGCGAGAGCAAGAGGGTAGGAGCTGTGGGTGGGGATGGGGAGTAAAGAAGGGCACGGCTCGTGATCGGATCTGCGGACTGGCGTTTATCATCGTCGAGGAATCTACTTCGGGGGCTGTAATCACCTCTCCTACCCTTCCACCGCTCCCTTCTCTCGCTAATAACGAGTTACAACCCTTCCGCAGTGGCTGGCAGGGCGACTGGAGAGAATGCAGGAACGTAGGAAGAGAAAGATAGAGAGGGTGCCTGGCCACCCTCTAACCGTACCTAGGGTGGGAGTAATTGCCAACGTAATCACACACGTTGCACAAACCGGCCCACCACCCTCTCTTCCACCTCCACGCAACGCCGCCACCACCACCATCACCACCACCACCATTACCACCACCGTTGACTCCTATCCTTTCTCTTTTCCCTTCGCGGCCAGCGTAGTAGAGAAAAAAAGGGATGGCCGAGGGTGTGGACGCATCCCTCCGGTTTAGGGATCCGTTTTTGAGGATGATCAGATAGGCGACCTCCGCAAAATGTCCCGTGACTTCTATTCTAACTCTCTTTCTCTCCTGCCTTCCTGTCTCTGTCCTCTCCTGTTCGTTTCCGTTCCAATGGAGTTCATTCGTTACGAAGGGGAAGGTTTGCTCTATGCGCCCCTGCTCTTCTTTTTTTTCTTCTTTTACTTCTCCCTACCAGGTCCCTAACCAGATACTTTCAAGGTATCTGATTTTCGAGAGACGAGCAGAAAATTTATGCTTTCAGCGATACCGTATCGTTATTGTAAGAGTAGAAAAAAGTTCTGAACTGCTTACTCTAACTTGTTATCAGTGCCTTCTATTTAAAACGATAGATGCATCCGAATAACTATGATCCTGGAAGACCTAGATTACAATAAAATTTACGAAGAATTAGCCAGTATCGGACGAGGTAACACGTGTGCAAAATCTGACCACGAATTAAATTATCTTTTATCTTCGTACACGCGCTATCGATGCGAGCAAACGTTCAAGCGACGCCACCCCCTCCCTAAAATACAGACACTTAATGGATTCACGCGGGCGTAAAGGTAATCGAGCAACTGGATGACCATAATCCCCTTATAATGTGATCCACACAAAGCGATTCGGACCAGGGATTTAACGGTCACCCAATTGATTTGCGACGTTTGCAGGAAGATTCCCCTGGACAAACGATTCCATTTGTGGCCTGGACAAAACGGATACTTAGGAAGGTTAATATCAATCTCTTTTGGTCGAACAATTTAATCGTAATCCAAGAGTTCCCTGGACGCTGTCATTTAGAAAATAGACACAAATTTTATGGTCTTTTTTCTAAAGAAAATACGCAACATGATCTTGAAAATTAAAGAATTAAAGTTGGATGTGCAAGGATCATTCTGTAAAATAAATTTTATATGTATAGCTATTCTGTTCAACCTGCATAATTGTACAACTGTAATATCATGGAACTTGATATTATAAAATATTATCTTTATCACTTACACAATATCTAAGATATTTATATACGCTTACGTCAAATATTTTTACTCAAAAGGGATGCTCTACGACGCAACACAACGAGAGACTCTTGTTTTTGCACGATACCACGCATACTTTAATTCTACAGATCGTTTCGCGCGCTCGACGAGCCGTGTCTCGATTTATAGTTCAAGAGAGAGAGGCACGATGATTAAGGGAGCGTACACGAGCACAGAGAGTTTGGCAAAAGGTCCCGGGAGCATTGCCAGGCTGCTGTTGCTGTTCGTAGCAACGGCGAGCGGCGTGCTGCGCGTAATTCGGATGAACAGATTGCAAATGCGGTGCAGGTGCACGAGGAGGGAGGGGGTTGGTGGGGAGAGAAACGGGCAGGCAATCGAAAGCTACGGGATAATTTTAATCCCCTTATAAAGAGAACAAAGTGATTCACCCGACCCACATCCTCCTCTTTGCTTTCGTTTGTTCAACAATGATCAGAGGAGTCCGCAACGAGTTTGCTGATTGGTAAAAAACAATGTAATAATAAAACTGTTTGAAGAATGTAACGGACGGGTCTAGAAATTACCATAATTCGGTGGTGCCTCTTTGAGGTTGCGTTTTACGTACTGTTCGAATGAGAAATTGTAATAGTTTAATATAGCTTGTTTTAATTTAGCGATTGAACCTAAAATTGAATAATGAGATAAGATCATGGTAATTGTATATATATATAAGTCAGGCATCTTAGGTTTGATGATGAGAAAAGGCAAAGAGGCAGGAGATACATACATACAGAGGATGGGACCGGGGAGAGACGGGGAGAGACAGATATGGTGTCGCTTCAATATACGCCAGGGGCACGAATTCGATTTCAATGCAAGCATCCAGCATCTCGGCTTACTATAAGGTTAGTCCTGAACGAGATCGAAGCCGAGGCTGCTTTCAGTGATCATATCCAGCGGAAGGAGTATTCAAACATTGGATAATTGTAATCCCCTTGTACTGCGATCCTAACAGAGCGATGTTGCGGTGAGATCGGCTCGGCCGGCTGAACTCAGATGCAGCCGCAGGGCCGTAGAACTTGATTGACAGTCCTACGTAGAAACAAGGAGTGAGAGAGAGTGAGGGAAAGTGAGAGAGCGAGGGAGAGAGAGAGAGAGAGGGAGAGAGAACGAGGGTTGGAGAACAGGAGGCACGAACGATCGGCTAATGAAACATCAGTATGCACACACAATAACGGAGAGTGGGCAGGGTCACCAGCCGCTATTACACCGGCTTGTTTACATGCTCCAAGAGTCCTGGACTTTACAACAGGTTCGTAGATTCGCAAGAACACCGGCCAAATCATGAAAAAGGTGTTAGCTACTACTGCCGCTGTTCGTTGACTGTTTTCCTTGGCTATCAGGTCAAACAGCTTCTGCCATGTTGCTGTTGATCGATCTATCAAAACTGGCACCATTCAAACTGATAAACCTTTTAGTGTATTCTCCGATGACGGTACATGTCTTACATCAATCTCAGCAACTCCTGTTGACTTTTACATAAACGACAAGCCACTTTTTTGCTCGGATATTATTATTTGCTTTTGGGGGGTCAGGATTTTCGAAGAATATTTGTTTATGTCGAACATTTCGGCATAATAATAAACTTGTAACGCACATGTCCGCATTTAGCGAGCGAACGAGTGCACATTTTGGTAGAGAGGCCGGGATTTGTTTGCGTTGAAGAGTCAAACATTTCACGGCTATCGTCGCGATCGGTCGTAAATACGCTAGCTAGCGGCGAATGTGCGAGTGACAATAAAATATATTAAGTATGTATTTGCCGTAAATAACATGAAAGAGTCGTGGCGTGCAATGTGAACGATAAAGCTTCGCAGGGATGGGAAGCCGCGTTGATTTCGATTTAATAAAGTTAAAATGGGATACTTCGAAAACAATAGATAATTTTCAGTATTTCCGTTTCCATATAATTTTAACGACATCGAATCGAAATTTCCTCACGGCTACGATAAAGATGATCGTATTGACGTTATTACGCATTACTATTAAATTGAAAAATATGAAACCTTAGAAGATCGGAGATCCGGTAACGTAGATTTCTCCGAATTCAATGTCGCCATTGTACTCGGCTTATCTTAACGCTCGGCCCTTTCATTGCTACAATCGGAAATGCTTCGGGCTTGCC
This sequence comes from Odynerus spinipes, assembly GCA_032403825.1. Lineage (NCBI taxonomy): Eukaryota > Metazoa > Arthropoda > Insecta > Hymenoptera > Vespidae > Odynerus > Odynerus spinipes. The sequence continues at coordinate 295,457 of JAIFRP010000026.1, forward strand.
AAAGGAATGCTTTTGACTTTAGTGTGCCACGGGTTTCGAGTGATGCGAAATTACGGTTTCAAGGCAACTCGATATTCTAACCGAAAAGCAGTGGCCTTGGCGCGGTTTACATCATGGCATCAGTTATGCCTGCTCTTTGCATAGATGTGTACGTACATATGTATGTATATGCAGACCTTTATCTATACGTATTACTCTATACGAACACGCACACACACCACCGATAACACGTACACGTTTGTACGGACACACGTACTCGTACATACTTAATAAAATTGCTCGGCGTTCCCTGAACATCGATACTCTATTGAACGCTTTACATTATTACATGTAAAAGGGCTCCTCGCGTATTTAGCGTATCATTAATCATTACGGAACCGCATTTGGGAGATCGTTAATCAAGGCCCGCCCTTTCTCTTCCGTTTCAAATTGTTTCTTCTAAACGTTCCTTCGTTCGATTAGCTATTACGATCGGCAAAGTCCCCGTCACCCCGTCGACCCTCTTCTTCGAATCGTTATCCCGGATATTAAATAGATCAGTGGATGATAAATAATCGCCGTTGAAATTACCATCATTCTTGTTCCAATTTTCGATCTATAACCGAAGCTGTGACCCGTCCCCATTTTGAGTTGGAACTTTCCGGAGCGGAAAATCACTGGCTATTGATACAAAAATTAATTACAAAACACGATTCAAATTTTCTTTTCAATCCCTCGCCATTTTTGATGTCACAGCGATGAGACCTCTTCACCGGAGGCGATAGCTTCCGGAATCATTATCATCTATTACCATATATTGTTCTTCGGAAGGGCTGCGCAAAAAGAGATGCAAAGAGTGAGAGGGAGAGAGAAAGAGAGAGAGAAAGAGAGAGAGAGAGAGAGAGAGAGAGAGAGAGTACGGGGGAGCGCTAACGCATTTGATTTAGCGCTAATAAATAACCATTATTGTGCGAAGGCTCGGCTCTGCTCGCACCCCGTATACGCTGCTCTTTGGGACTAGCAAACGGAGGGGGTGGTTTTGCACAGACCGGCTTCCCGAGGGAGGGAAAATAGAATCGACGACGTAGTTTCCATTATTGCGACCGATAAGGGTGGGGGAGGGGCTATAGAGTGAACGCGACGAACCTTTCGCGAGAGTATATGTGATTTTGGGATATAGCTTATGTATATGTGTAGGTAAAGATATACATATTGCCGTTGGTGAGAATAGAATTTTGTATAGATGTCTATATGCGGTACAACAATCAAATAAAAAACGTTATTTTTAGAATTGGTAAACCTTTTTAAATAAACCACATTGCAGCGGCTCAGTTGATAGCATAATACTAATGAATAACGATTAAGATAAACATTTGTTTCTTTTCCAACTGGACAGATCTATATGGACGCTATGATCGACACATATACTGATCCCTACGTACATCGATTACTTTTCATTGTTATCGTTATTAAAAGAAAATCGTGATAGTAAAGCGGTGAGTTATTTTCATACGCTACACTCTTCCACAATATATTCAATAGAACGATCTATGATCTTCCTCGATTTTGCATGCTTCAAGTATACGCGTTACTTGTGTTCTATTCACTCTAGACCCTAGCTTATCTTATTCCGACATCCTGTAAAGTTTCACGATCCTCAATATCCTCTTCCCCTAAAACGGAAACATTCACAGACGTCTGACCTTGATCCTCGAAGTATCCTCGTCATTCACAAGGATTCGAGCATCATCTAAAACGTCTGAATTCGATAAGAGCACGGATAAGGTAAGACACAACTGGTCCAGAGTCAGAAATCATGCGAAAGATGTTAGGAGACCGGTAGGGAGAACTCGGACGCGTTTAGTACTCGAACAGTGACAACCGCTACAAAACGAGGGTTTGGTGTTGGCCAATCTTGGGTAGAGATATATACCTACTCGACATCTCTGAGCGACACACAGCTTGTCTCGACCTTGTCAAAACCACGAATGCCTGTGTTCGGTCAAGCATAACGCTCTCAGAGGGACACAAATATAGATTTGTAGGAGGGCATACACCGAAACACACACCGGTGATGCAAGGCACGATATTCGGGAATATCGTCGAGATCTCTGTACGAAAGTGCGGATTCCCAGACATCTGTGGCACCTCGCGCGCACGCGCGTGAATGTGTGTGAACGCGTACATGTGCATGAGAGAGAGAGAGAGAGAGAAGGAGAGAGATAGAGAGACGAATAGGTAGATACTCTATGTCAGGAGAGACACAAACATGGAACAACTGGCGGCACAGAATACCAGGCATCTGTCCTACTCTGCGGAGTATTTGCGGTTCGCGGATATGCGCGTTGGCTCTTGGAGATCTTGGCTAGCCGCACGACTATAACCCTCGACGTCTTAGCAGAGAGAGGGAGAGAGAAAGGTGAATCTCGGTAGATGGGCAGCCTAAGAGCAAGACCATGCTCGTGAGAACGGCACGTCCGGAAGCGTAACGCCACGAATTTACATTCTACTCCAGATGCTTGTTAACGTCAAAGACATCGATTCTCGCGGCGACCGCTGACCGCTGCTCAATTGCCGGGCAATGATACGTTCTGCGGATGCTGTCTAGGAATTTTGATGCGATTCTGAGGATTAGTGCAATCTAATCAGTCTTAGAACCTGATATAGCGTATAAAAGATTTACAGTTCTGTTATTTATTAACATGTTCATGATCGACATAAAATTATGAAGTACCGATCGTTGAACTTGATTGTTGAGGGTATAAAAGCATGTTGCAGACATCAACGTCGTAACAAAGAGAACTAAAAAGGAAAGGACAATGGTCAGATGAAAACCATCGCGGTTTATTGAGTTAGTAAAAAGATCATATTATAAAAGAAAGCAACGACCGGGAGATGATTCATTGCGAAGATCCAAGCACGAAGAAAGACAAAGAGAGGGGAAGAGTGAACGCTGTTTTTCTCGTCCACCCAGCAACATCCTGAATTTTGTTCAACAGCAGTAGCACATCCCCTTTCTCCCTCACTACCCCAAACTGTAGTATGATTAGTGGGCAGTGTTCGGCTTCCTCTTTCGGGGAGTTTCTATGGGTTAGAGAGAGTAGGATGAAAAACCCACTCCTGATGGTAGATAATTCAATCCAAGCTGGTTCTTGCGAGAGTAGGAAGGAGAACGTTCAGAAGCAACGGAAGCGAACCAGGAATCCCATAAGCCAGGTCTTGTCGACGCATATCCTACTCCCTCTTTCCCTCTCCCCCTCTCTCTTTCTCTTTATCATGCATACACTTACAAATAACAGGCGTAGACGTAGCAGTTAGGTCGTTTCTCTTTCAATGCCAAGAGTTTCGTGGTTGGAGTTTGAGAGGCCTCGAGTTATCCAAGGTATCTCTCTCTCTCTCTCTCTCTCTCTCTCTCGCGCGCGCGCACTCTCGAGCGCAAGCAAGCATATCGCTAGGCGCCCTGTCAGATTTGACATCAGACGCGATATCGCGCGTTACCTCGTCGGCTTACCGTGTGCTCGGGACGGGATAATGTGGTTCAGGTAATGGCATCGGCCTGTCCACGAGATTGTCCCACGGGACAACACGACGGGACGGAACCTGTCCGAAACACGCTACCGGTTCGTCCTTCCTGCGGTGGACCCCGCCTCTCTCTCACTTACTCTATCTAGCTTTCATTACGAACGCCTAAGTCTTCCGTGAAATTCGATGCCGTTGATCGGTTCGTCGGTTCGTCGGTTCATCAAACGAAAGATGATATTTAGATTTTTAAAAAGAATTTTATTATCGCAGTTAATCATCGTTGATATCGCATCATCTGATAAGTGATGTTGCGTCTTCGTGTTAGTCAGATTAAATGAAAATCGCATTATTTATGGGATGATTAGATACTATAGTTTGATCAAACAAAAGATAGAAAATAAAAGCATGTTATCTCGCATCGAAGAATTCAATACGTTATCTCTTACCCAACCAGATCATTCATACTCCCATACGTTCCTTTCACTTTCTCTCCCACGAACGATATCCTCCTCTCCGTTCATAATATCTACAACATTACGAAATCACCGAGGTCTTCGAGTTCATTGTACGTAACCTACGTTGAATCTTCTCTTTCCGTATCTCAAAACGACGTTTTCCTCGAAGAACGTACCCATACGCAAACTCTTGCCACGATACATTGCGAAGTATCGTAGCGAACATAGGCAAAACGGGAACTGTCGTTCACAGACTCCGCAAGCGTATTTAGGTGGTACACAACCGAACCCTGACAATACGGTGAATATGCCGATCAAAGTTACGTACCTACTTGATCACATGGGAGTTGACCTTTTGATATTCTAACCGAGTCGTATAAAATTAGGGATTAGGTAATGGAAGAAAGGCCAAGGAAACGCGTGATTTTCTTGACGAATTAAATGATTAAATGACAAATTAATAAATAGGTATAAACGAGTGTTTTCAGAAGACATTAAGAAAGCGGAAGAAACGAGTTTGAGGGTATTGCAATAAAAACAATTCTTATTGTCGTAAATTTTGCTTTCGAGCTTCGCTTTCTCTCTCACACACAAATTTGGCTATACCGTAGAATGCGTTAAAGTTACGTGCATACATATATGCATGCATTCGTCATATCTGGCGGACAGGTCTTCCAGTGAGAGAGGTAGAAACAGAGAAAGAGAGAGTGTTGCAGAGAATTTATGTGCGTTTTGATATTCTCTCCCGGCCTTTTTTCGCTGCCCGTATCGCGAATATATTATAGTCCGTACGAACCAGCTAGAAAGAGGGAGAGAGAATAGAGGCAGAGAGAGCAAAGCGATGTTGCAGATAACTCTAGCGTCGTGTCGACGCACGAAATAGAGAAGGAAAAAAGAAAGAGTGAGTGAGAGAGAGAGAGAGAGGGGGGGAGGAACAGAGACAGTGGGAGGACAGAAGCTACGAAACGGCTGTTACCCTCTAATAAATTTGAGTCGCTGATCCCATAAAAATGCATTGGATTCGTCGAACTTGCGTCTCTCTCTCTCTCTCTCTCTCTCTCTCTCGTTTTCTCTGTTATCCGATAGAGAAATAAAGAGAAGAGTAGAGAATTTTTGCACATGAGAAAGGATAGAAAATTTCTAGAGGCTCGTGGTGGTGAATCGAAAGTAATGCATAGGGAATTCGATGTCCCCGAGATTTCTGGCCACTCCGATGCTTTCTTCTTACGAGAAAGAATCTCCTGCAAGGGTCGTGAACCGTTAAGGGTGGATGAGTGGCTGGCTGGAGAGAAAGAGAGCGAGGTAAAAGAAAGAAAATGCAGTGGAAGGATAAAGGATCTCGCGAACGCATCCTACCACTTTTCGAGGTTGTTCGAAATATCGGAACAGAGAAAGACAAAGATAGATAGATAGATAGATAGATACATAGATAGATAGATAGGAAAAGGGAGAGAGAAAGAGCAACCGGTGGATTTTTATTTCAATTCAAGAAGCGATATATTATTTGCAACGGTATCGAATTTCCTTCTTTCTGCTTGATCTCCCACCACCCGTGTATCATGCACATACATATATGTGTGTACATGTGTACAAAAGACGAGTTTTCCGTGCAGAAGAGTGAAACCTTC
>JAIFRP010000026.1:330687-346323 GCA_032403825.1 Odynerus spinipes
TAAATGGAAAGTAGAGACTAAGTTATCCGAGTTCTGCTTAACCGAAGTTCCGTAGTATCCGAGATGCTGCGAATTCAAATATCGTGTCCGGTCGATGGTGCAGTTGCTTTGATTTTATAATAAAGAGCGCTGTCATCTTGTTCTTGCCGTGAAAGTAATCGCGGATTTGGAAGAAAGATGCGGCATGAAGTGGAAAAGTTGTTTTTTGGCAAGACAGCTCAACCTTCGATATAACAGAGACGCGAATAAAATTGTATACTTTATACTTTATTTTTAATATATAGAGTTTATTATATTATTCATTTTAATACACACACATACACAGAGGGTGTTTGGCAGGGGGGGTAATTTTTCACATAAAATGGAGTCGAAAATATAGAATAAAGTTTTTTCATACAGAGCTTTAGTTTCGAGAAAATCGAGTTTGAAAATTCAACAGCAACAACAGCAAGGAAGACATTTTCAACATTTGTAAACTAAAATAATAAATCAATTATTGAAATTTACGGATAATTATTAATTAAAGTCATACCATACCCCAAACGATACTGTTTACAGATACAAGCAGCAATGGAAATTGTGGGCTAGATCGAATGAACGAAACAAACTCTAAGTACACGCGTACCTAACGAATTTTCAAACTCGATTTTCTCGAAACTGAAGCCCTGTATGAAAAAACTTTATTCTATATTTTCGACTCCATTTTATGCGAGGAAACACCCCCTTGCCGGTTGTACCACGAATTACCAAACACCCTATATATGTATATAAAGTTTATACTTTGGTTTAATATATAAAGCAACTAATTACGTATTATCAAACCAGTTAAATACATACACCATATTACATTATCCAAATATTTTTCATAATTTTATTACAAGATTCCCAAACATCCATCGGCCTTTCCACATTATCCAAGTTTTCAATTATCCGAGGTAGACTCGGCCCACATCACCTCGGATACTCGAGACTACTCTAAGTAGGTACTACGTTTTATATGAAAGATCGAAAGAACGTTCACTCAAGAGACACCTCAGCCGGGAAAATTATCAAGGGTTTCGCGATGCCTCGCGAGAGAATTAATTGACTCGATATATCGCGAACGATTAAATGCAGATCAGTGGGTAGTAAGTAATAAACACATAAATCCATCGAGCGACGCGCTATGTCCATATACATACACGTGTACGCGTATATTGGTACCTATGTATATATGTCTACGCATGACTATACATTCGTAGGAGAAACGTTATCTACAGTTTGTGACGTTCAACCAACCGAGAATCGGTGAAACAACTCGATTTATATCTGCGATTAACGGCCGATTACATCGCGCCCCGAGCGTTACCTGTAAACGTAACGACAAACCGAGCGTGAGGAACCGAAGCGAATGCAAAGCCCTTTCGATGCCCGCGCGATAGTACTCGCTCGCTCGCTCGCTCATCGCTTTAAAAATACGTTATATCGAGGATGCATCGAACACTCCCCACTACGTATAGGCAGTAACATCCCCATCGTTCGCTTTATTGAGCTATCGTCGAAGCTTCTCTTTAATAAAATAAAAAAAATGGGTCGTAAAATATAAACAAAAAAAATAAAACTCTTTTTTCACGTACTACATCAATCGGTGTTGGTTAGAGGTACTCGTCGGAGGCCGTGTAAAATTATAAAATTGGTCAAACGAATATACGCGTCTAGGACGATGTTCAAGGTAATAAACAAAACAAGAGGATAAACCGTCGAAGAATAGTTAATGGCAATCTACGTACGTACTGGTATGTAACAACGGCAACGTGGGAGTGATTTGAATAGAATCGAATGTTAAAAATCGGAGCATCGATTGAAAATCGGAAAAAGAAAAAATAACGAGAAAAATATTTAAAAAACAAAATAAAAATCGAGGATTCCCCTGATCGACCGTAGAACAAATTCGCTCGCTGCTGTTGCTACTGCCGAGCTATAAAGTGAAAAACGTTAACAGGCTTGCCGTTTGAATGTAAAAATGGAAGGGAAAAAGACCTGGCTTCCAGACACAAACCGGAGAGCGAGAGCGAGTCATTGTCACACTTTCGTGTACTACAAAATACTACTTGCTACCTAACGATTTTTCCCCTTCCAATCCTCATCCCCATCGCTGCGATCCTGGTGTTCCACTCGCTTCTCTCAACGCACCCACGCACTTTCCTAAAAATGCGAGCATTGTCGCGATATGCCGTATCGAAATGCGCCGTGTTTAATCCTGACAAAAAACCTAAAGGGACCTTGAGAGCTACAGTTTCTCCTTTTTTTTTTAATTTTTTCTTTTTTCTCTTGAAGCTTTTACGTGTTCGAAACGCGTGCGTGAAGTACGTCGTTTTTTATGAAAAATGAAACGACAGTTCACCTCTATTTTTTGTTTAACTATAAACAAAATGTGAATTTTTAAATTATAGTCATTCGATATTCTAAAATTGAATAACGTTAAAAACTTCGATCAATAAACGAGTAGGGTTATATTTTTAAATCGTGATAGGTAGTCCGGTCTCTCAGTTTTAAGTTTTAAGTCATTCATCCACGTTTTTCTATTTTCCTCCCTTTTTTCATTGCTCGTCTCGTGCCAGGCCACTTACAGACTCCCGAATCGTTTCGGCAGTTCCACCGGACAGATTAACCGTCGACGTGTCGGCTGCTGACGGAAGAGTTCGAGTGCCGTGCCGTGGCATTATCGTTCGAGTAATCGAAAATCGTATCAAGGGTGGGCGATAGGGGTAGGATTAGTCGATCGTCAGAACACGGAACGAGAATTTCATGTTTTTCTGTCCCTCTCCCTCACACACGCGCGTGCACACGCACATACACGCTCTAACTCTCTCATTGGTTCGTCGAAAAGTCCGAAACGATTTTACCAAGGGTGAGTAACCCTCCCTGTCATTTTTTTTTATTTTCCCCTTTTTTCGAAGCGAGCACGATCGGGTTCGACTTTCGACGGTCCATATCTTTCCGAGAAGTCGACGGATTACTTTCTCCTTTTTCCAGACACGCTCGAGTGTTTATCGGAATATCGAGTGGACGGCCGCTTTGTGCGTGTCTGTCCCGTTGGGACAACGAGACTGGACAATAGTCTCTCTATCTCTCTCCATAGATATGAATATATATTTTTTTAAAGTTACTTTCGAGTATCGTACAAGAGTATCGACGAGAACGAAGATGAGTCTCGAGATGGATAAGCACCATCGAATGCAACAAATTACGAAAGTTTGTTATCGATTTACGATAAAGCAGATTGTACATTTCTCTAAATCAAAATGTCCGCAATAAAATATATATATATGTAGTGGTACAACCGAAAAGGGAGTGATTCTACGTAAAAAAAATAAGTAGAAAATATAGAATAAAATGTTTTCATATGAAGCTTAGTTTTTGAGAAAATCGAATTTGAATATTCGTCCGGTACACGTGCACTTTACTATGCCTCGTTCTAATAGATCTCACTGTAGGTTATTTTTTCTGATTCAAGTTTATTTTGATAAACACTTTCAATGTCATGAATATGTTTATTTCATTTATTACTGTATTATCCTACCTTTGTCGCTATGAAGAATCAGTATTAATCGATCTATTACCATGTCGACATACAGCAACCGAGAGTATACGGATATAATTCTTGCGTTAGGTGCGTGTGGTGGAAATGCATCTGCCGCATCCAATTATTATAAAAATCGGTACGAAAAAAAAACGGATCGCGATATTGATCCATACTAAGATAGTAAGATAAACATAGTCGGAAAAATGATCTATAGCGGGATCCGTTAGAACCAGGCATAGTAAAGTGCACGTGCACCGGACGAATATTCAAATTCGATTTTCTCGAAAATTAAGCTTCGTATGAACAAATTTTATTCTATATTTCTTACTTATTTTTTCACGTAGAATCATCCCCTTTTCGGTTGTACCATCAGTTACCGAACACCCTTGTATATAACAATTTCAAAGCTAACGTTCATTTATGATTACATTATCGCATGTAGAACACGTGAATGTCTTCGTCTTTCGTGATTTCTCCCGAAATTTCGCGTGAACAAAAGAGAAAAAAGGTAAAAAAGGCAAAAGAGTAATGCGCGAATAATTGTACCTATTACGGATTCATGATCGCGCGAGCTCGGCTCGAAGTCCACCCTATTTTTCCTCGTTTCACCGGGCTGACCGTTCCGATGTTATCGGATCCACTATAATACGTTTAAATGGGAAAATAATGGCACTTCGTCCACCCGTCGACGTCACTGACGTGTACTGTCTGGATGTCGGTTTGACGCGTTGCGTTTCTCTTCCCCTCTTTTGGTCTACTCTCCAAGGTTTACAAACACAAGGAAGAGTTAAAAAAAGAAAATAAATTTCTTCATGGATTACATAAAAATAGAATTGTTTAATTTTCAAGTTATGCGAGTACAATCAAAGTTAGAAGCAACTATTTAAAACGTTGACTTGCATGCCAGTCAACACAAGAGAATTCAATAGGATATACCGTACTTAATTGTTTAAATATAATACATTAAATCATTACATAAATGTATTCGTTATATTGAATAATTTTGTTATTTGTTAACAAATTGAAGAATTACGTTCAAGCAATTATGTAATCTCCGTTATTATTTATGAATTTTCCGTTTCAAAGACAATTGATTAATGTTATCCGAATAGAATTTTTAAGATTAAAATATGTTTAACTTTACAACTGAACTTATTTATGTTACAAACTAATATAACGTTTTTATTAAAATCTTTAATTGTTTAATAGTATATTTTTATTTTCTAATATCGTCTACTTAACCATGATGTTCAAAATTTCGTAGTTGACGATATTCATTTTATTTTATATATTGTTCTAAACATTTAAGGTGCTCCGGTCACTCATCGAGTATTTCATAATCTCCGATCACACGCGACTAAAGTGGCAGTCAACGTACTGACTAAATTGTTTATAGAAAAAGCAATAGATAATTTTGTCATGTAATAATAAAGAACGTTTCACCGAACTATTGTTAACTAATTAAAAGAAAAAAAAAAGAGAATTTATGCTTGTTGCTCGTGCGTCACGAAATTTCATCCCTTTTACAAAAAGAACGACTCTTCAAAGATGGAGGAAAGGGCGCAACGCGAAAGAATTTCCATTAAACGCGAAGATACAAAGAAAGTGTCGAAGCGAAGAGACCGATGAGGGAGAGCGGGAGAAAACTATCGCGCATTCCTTGCCGCGGAAAGCTCGGCAAAGTTTTTCCTTCGCGCCCGTGTGAGCGGGCGATATCAATGGCGCAGTGTCCTCGAGTTTCAAAGTACCATGCGAGCAGAGATAGGATGGACGACAAGAGGGCATGAGGAGCGGAGTAAAATAGTACAAAGAGAACGTTAAATCGTATTAGTAGTTACACATATACGAATACTTGCCAACACATGGACAAACGCGTAAACGTATGAATTTATATACTCGTATATTCACCCACATCTATACACAAGGTGTCGTATTTTAATCGATCCGCGCTATATATCGTGAAGTTTATCTCGTTACTGAAAAAAAAAATTCATTTAAGAGAAGATAATTATTTTTATTCAATTTTTATGTAATTTTAACACTAAACCTACCAGAGCGGTCAAATGACCGCGTTTGGGCCCGAAAAAAATAAATGTTTTTTAATCATTACATGATAATTATTTTGTGTTTTATTGCCTATGCTAAATTCCGTATTATTTATAATCAACTGGAAAAAAATATAACATTTATTTGAAAAGCGGTCGTCTGACCGCCATCGGTAGAGATAGGTATATATAAAATGTTGGTAGGTTTAGTGTTAAGAATACTTTTCCTGGTGCTACGTCCCGTAACCACCAGACGCTATTAAACTTTACGAAGAACTCCACTAGATGTCTTACTCAAGTCCCAAAATTAGTCAAAATATAAGAATATATACAACTACCAAAAATTCTATCCTCGTAGCGCCTGGAGTAGGGTCCGTCTGTATCAGCTCCACTGATGAGTCTGCAGCTGGACCCAAAATGAAACGCTCTTTCCCTTTCTTTCCTTTTTTTCCTACTAAAATATCTCCAATCAACATCACTTATCCTAATTAATTTACCATCAACCCAAAGAAGTTTTTTCAGAGTACGAATCCGTTACGCGTCCAGAACCAACAGCACCCGACCCGTAATACTGCTCGAATCGAATCGATCGAAGCTCTGAAATTCTGCACACATTCGTACAAACGCGTATATGGTTAAGAACGTGTCACCGTGTACGGAATAGTACGCTTGTGACACGCCGTTTCCCGTTACCGTTGCATATCCACAGAGAAAGCACGGAGTACCTAAAACCAGTCCCTTTTTACCAACCCCGTACACCTCCTCGAGCAACACACTCTAGTACAAGCTTTAACGGCGAGACCACGTTCGCGAAACTCTTCCACGGTGAATTTTCTCGCTCTCTCTCTCTCTCTCTCTCTCTCTCTTACAAGATCTTTCCGGAAAGTGGGTTAGCCGACGAGCCCACTAACAGTACCACCCATTTGGGTGGTGGCTTTGAGACTGGTAATTGCGCGTATTATCGTCCAGTGACGTTTCTCCCAGCGCGAGCGGTTTATTGTCAGCACATTAAAGAGACAGGGGAAAGAGAAAGAAGAGTGGCTGGGGCATGGTAATTGGAGCGAGTCTAAAGAGAAGGGGTCAAAGTGTTTCTTTTAACGGAGAAATAGGAAGAATATACAACGGAGAGATGAAAATATTTGAAAGAGTTTAAAAGAATAAAGGGGATCTCCTTTTGATATCAATTTAATCGATAAGTACTCGAGGATCGACCTGGATAATAAATATTTAACTCAATTGATTAAGATAACCGCCGATTAAAAGCCTGCATCGTTTTAAATAAAAGAATGCAGATACTAACACGAGAAAAACGAGAATCGGTAGAAAATATGCTCGTTTAGAAAATCGCGAAGATAATAGCACGATTTTACCGTTGGAAAAACGAACGGTGAGGTAGAGTGCCCGTTTGCCTCGGGACTTGGAAAAAGTTTGTTAGGCGCTCACGCACATGCGCGTGCTGTTTTATTATCTCTCGGAAAGCGCTATTTATGCTTTTGCAAAAGAGAGAGAGAGAGAGAGAGAGAGAGAGAGAGAGAGAGAGAAAGAGAACGCGCGTATACCGTCGACGAGACACGGACCGGTCCCGATTTGAAACTGGCGTTGTTTCAAGTCCTCTTTCGTGAAAATTTGCCCGCATTATTTTCCACGTGCTCGGAATATTTTTCTTCTTTCTCATCTCCTCGCATAACGCGAAAGTAGGAGAGAGATAGAGGTACAGGAAGGTTGGATTCTCTTCTCGAAATTTACTTTGCAAGAATGTGGACGTGCTTTTCAAATTTGTTTAGGGTAACAACATCGAGAAAGTTTTCTCAAACAAAATGGAATAAAATAAAGTGAAATGGTATAAAATAAAATAAAATAAACTAAGTTACATTAATAAAAGGAACTACTCAATTATAAATTGACTTTTGTTACTTTAATTATAGTTATACTTCATCATAAATATACTTCAATTATAAAGTTACTATACCTTATAACATTGTGGTTTTAGGATATCGTTTTTTTTATTTTTTAATCGCGCACTTTTCATTAAGAAGATGAAAATATAGAATAACGTCTCGTGATATTTTCAACGAAGTTTCTCATATATTATTTAAGACTTCTGAATGGAAATGGCATAGATATACACCGTTACATTTGCCGATTCATTTTTAACATATGAAACTCTGATTGTAATAATTACCTACATGTTATTTGTGTTTCGAGAAAACTTCATCGAGTTAAGATATTTTTTAATTATTTTAAGATTAATTATTTCGATTATATCGAACGAACCGCAATTTTTTATTCGTCATATAAAAGGACTTTCTTTATTAATAAAAGCCGTCGTTCTTCGAGTCGTAATCTTTCGAAATAATTATCAGGACGAAGAGTACGATCATTGAGGGATGACTAAATCCAGCAAACGACCCCATAAAAAATACATCAGCAATGAAGTCTTTAGTTTCTTTATGCTGTCAGCGTGGTACTTCAAATGGAAATCGTTCGTTTCCTTTCGTTGGAAATTAAAAAAGCTAAAAAGAAGAACACTTTATTTAACACTTTAGCGCCATGTCACCCAGATATGGGTGACACGAATTGCCTATTCAATATTGTATATTTATAATGTATTAATTTCTTTTACGAGTTGCAGAATTCTTCCGATATACAAATATATACATGTAGATATTTAGTAAAACTGAAAAAATAATAAAACAAAATGATTAACAACTATATTAAAAAGCTTGTTAACTTTAAAACTTTGTTAAGATCACTCTCAACTATCGAAATCTGGCGCTCAAAGTGTTAAAAAACTCGAAGCTTTACGAAAATTTCGATCACCCAAACTACAGTAGTCGCATCAAAGAAGAAGACAAAAAAGAATTTAACGTTGAGGTGACGCGTCGATAAATAAATAAAACAGTCGTAAGAATTTATCGTCGTTGGTGTTACACGTAGGAGTTTTATCACAAAATCGTTGCGTACGCTCCAAGAGACCGGGGCTACTTTTGACGATCCACGGGTCGCACGTTTATAGGTGTTCGCAGGTGGCAAGAAATATGATGCTAATAAAAGTAATGGAGAACGATATCATCACCGCGAAAGGAAGGAAGGAAGGAAAAAGAGGTATTTTCCGCACGCGTACGACCAGATATAATGCGACGAGATGATGTTTGGGCTAATAACTACGCGACCTTGAAGATACGAGGCATGTATAAGAGAAAGAGAAAAGGAAGCTGCGCCGGTAAACGCGAAACAGATCTTCGGTCCCTTTTACTTTGAATTACGCCTATGGGATACGCTGTTGTGAGAACGATTCCCATGAGTTTAATAGAAATTGGGTGCTCGTTTCGCGTCCTTAATTTATCCGATACGTTGCCTTACATTTTGGACAGATGTCGAAACTGATCGAACTTAACCAAAAAGCGTAATATCAAAAAGGAAAAACAAGATAAAGAAAAGCCTTCGATATTGGGTATCGGGTTCGAAAGATTGGGTAGGGGTAGCGAGAAATAAAATGCAATACGAGATCCGTCGGAAACGTAATATTGCGGTTCGAGATAGGCAGAATTTCGTTATAAACATCGCGATATCGTGATTTTCGTCGAACCCGCCCGAAACCGTATCACTTTCTTTTTTTTCTCGTTTTCTCTTAACAAAGTATAATATAACGAAAAAAAGAAGAAGAAAGCAAGATCGAATCGCCATGTAATATCTGAAATTCAAAATTTCGAAAGATAATTCAGTAAGGGGCGACGGGTAGGTGGAATGAGAGAGATTACACACACACATTCGGAAAAAGAAGGCGTTTCCAATATCGAATGTTCGAATCAAAACTAGCGAAAAGCATGAATACAGTAATTAACTTTTCGAGTGTACGTGCGCGTGTCTCTGTGCGCATGGACTAGAAAACACAAGGGGTATTATTCTAAAGCTGATACACAAACGAGGTGCCTTTCTTTACGGATCGATGATCGCTCAGAAATCATTTCTATCGTTTTATCCCTTATATATACAGATCGAACTCTAATTTGTAACCGAGTTTATTTTTAATGAATTAAACGAATTATTTCATTTTCAATTTCGGTACGAGTACAAAAATAACTTTTATCCGGTATATCTACAGGTTGCTAGGGATAGTGCTTGCTGGTAATATCTAAAATATTGTAAGTATGATAAGAGAGAAGATAAAAGCAAAAAGAAGATGTAATCGTGCAGATTTTAGTGGATGAACGTAGCCTCGTTGCAATACCATAAGTAAGACCCAGCAAGCAAGCGAGCCAGCGAGCAAGCAAGAGAAGGAGAGTGAGCGCGAGAGAGAGAGAGAGAGAGAGAGAGAGGACGTTGCTCCGGGTGGCTCTTATACAGATCCATCCGTGCATATATCAGGCATTGTGCATAGCTGCTCTCACCTCAGTTATCTTAATTACATCTGTAATGCACACCGCAGTACCTGCAATGGGGTAACGCACGCATCTCTCTCCCTTTCTCTCTTACACACACACGCGCGCGCGCGTACACGTACACCTTCTCAACGCGTCGTATGCATTCGTAGATAGGTGGCCCTATTACTCCCTCTAGGCCCTAAAATACACGAATATTCGCGTGCGCGCGCGAGCACGAAAGCGAGGGTCGCTTAGCTCGAGTTTGTAGTCACGATTTCTGTCGTTGATCACGGAATAATGAATGCGAGTACGGATAAGCGGTATGCTTCTAGGTTAAACACGTGTTCGAATACAACACGTGTTACGCGTTACGGATGTAACATTTTTCCTCGGATTTTCATCTTGATTTTTTATCATCGGTCTTAATCAAAAATATCAGAGGTATTAATGAAATTGAATAATTAATCTGATTCGGTCTCGATCCGATAGAGGGAGGGGAAAAAAGTAGACCAATATCGATAAGTAATTTCCACCGTGGAATTACGGACACACCGACGAGTGAGAGAGATAGAGATAACTGAGAAACTATCTGTCCGTGTTTGCGTTAGCTCCTTGTGCGTGTTGCCAGCACACCTAGGGTCGCAGAATCGAGGAGAAACGTACGTTGGTGTAACCAGGAGAAACGGGGGGTGACGGAGGGGTGAGTTTCTCGCGCGTGCACGCGACACGCGCACAAACCGGTGTACCGGTACGATTGAACCACTCTCTCTCTCTCTCTCTCTCTCTCTCTCTCTCTCTCTGCTCCCTCACTCTTGCTCCTTAGCGACTCTCGTATTTGCTTCTAGCTCTAACATAAACTCTAGTTTAACGCTCCGGTATAACAACCTAGATCCGTGACCCTAAGGGTAACGCGTGAGAATCATTTCAAGGAGAATGCTTCTCTTGTCTGTTGGATTATGCGACTTCTAAGTGGTCCCCGAAATTATTGAAAGGCAATATCTTGAATCCGCGGCTAGTTTATCGAGTATGCATATACATATGAGCCGCTCAGAGGAAAAGTGGTATAAATCAGAAAGTTTGATTTTAATTTTTTTAATTTTAATCTAATTAAATGGGCGTAATCATTGCAGATGGTTATCATGTGAAGTCTCAATATAGGCTTATCAGAAATATGTGAAAATCTTTAAAAAAATATTACTGTGATTTTTTAATTCGCTCAGATGCAAAACATTAATTTTCTAAATATTTACTTTAAGTCACTTGTTATGATTATTCGCGGTGGTGGTCTGGCATTTTGATTATTCTCTTCTACAATGAAACGGGAAACACAATAAGTAATGTTTTTATATAACTATCGTATTATAGACAAAGGTAAAAAAGTTCAAAAGAAAATTTAGTTAATTGGCTATATAAAAATCATTTGGAAGTTTCGAGTATATTTCGATGTTACCGAGGTTTCTCGTTACGTAATATCACGGCCTTTGCAGTTTACGAAATGGAATCGAACGAGTGGCATTTGTTGCCACGAGTGTATACGGTACGCGTTTTGGTTGCTTGCAAATAATCGGCCACTTTCCGGTTAGCCTATTAGTACGCGCATCCGACCATTGTTCTGGAAAATACAAAACTCATCTATAATATAATACAATAGAGAGCGCGAGCAACCGAGCATACGCGCGTGTTACATTATCCTCCCGATGAAGCGAGCGATGATTGTTAAATAAAACACGATGACACTCCATATTCGTTGTTGCTGCCTCCGCAGCTGCTCTTTCGAGTTATATAAATCGTTCGTTAAATCCTCTGCATGAGATTAGATAAAAGAGACGCTCTCTATTCGTAGCAATAAAAAAAAGGGGCAAAAATAGGAATGGAGGATCGGAATTAAAGAAAAAACAGGCAACGAGAATATCGGCTTAATCCTCGTTAATCTCTGGAAGGAGATCGAGAAATACTCGCTCGAAACTTTACCATTCCCCTTTGAATAATCGATGTAGACATTTTCAGCTCGACAAGCTCGAATTAAGCTCTTTATCGAGTATCCTCGCGCGCTTCCTATCGCACGTTTCACTCGTACCATCTTGTTCTTCTTCTTTTTCTTTTCATCGTTAATTTCCACGCGAATAAATCCACCGGCCGCTTTAGTCGATTCTCATCGATAATGCATGCATATATGTATAATTATAATTACCAGAATTTAATCGCGTAGAGAACTACAACAAGAGTATGAGAAAGAGAGAGAGAGAGAGAGAGAGAGAGAAGGAGAGAGGGAATATACGAGCTTAGTTCGATCCACTCGAAAATTTATCTCACCAAGCGGCTTTAATTCCCTATAATTTTCCCACGTGGCAAATCATCGAGCACCGATATATAATTTGCTATCGATGCGCTAACCGTAGTTAACCCGTAATTATCGGACGAATTTCGAAATCTGCATTGGATCGTGACACACATTCATATATCTACGAGAAGAAGGATCGCAAAAACAGGGTCGAAAGTCATAGGAAACGAATAATGATGCTAATTGAAATTGACATCGAAATCGAAATCGCCAACCAGTCGCCGTGACTACCAATCGTTGCTGGTGTTTTAGCTTTCATCGATAAAATTACTCGCGCTGATTTTTTTGCCGATTTCATCGCTACTCTCCCCCCTCCCCCCTCTCCGCCCCCTTTTATCCGCGTTTTCCATCCACCAGAACTTCTACCCGCAGCTATTAAAGGCGCGTAATTATTTAAACGGGGAAATTAATCCGATGAAGGGAAAAGAGAGAAAGAGACAGTTAGAGAGGAAATCGGCTTGAAATTATGCTTAGTATCTCCTGCAGACGAATACCTACTGCGTGTCGAAAAATTTATTTATTGCGAGTCCATTAAAGGTACTTTTAAACTTACTCGATTTACGAAGGTTTCTTGATTTCCCACTATAAGCGTTTTAATCAAATACGAAGAGTGGATGAAGTTAGAGCGAACTTACCTAAAACAAACAAAAATAAAAATTATTAGTATATATCCTATGTATAAATAATATATGTATAAATAAATAAATGTCGGCTCGAACGGAAAGTTCGTGCGTTTTTTTGTGAGATGTCTCGGTATTCTTCCGGTAGATAGTTTATTTTCAATTATTTCTCTCTTTTCATAACCTTAATTATTCATCTACCTCTTGCCATAATTATGCGCATATTTTAAATTTCATTTTTGTTTTTACAGTGTTAAAAATTCACCAAAACTGACTACCGACAAGATGCATATTAGTAACGTATTAGTTTACGAGTTTTGGAGGGGAACTAGAGTTACAGAAACGATGAACAAACAGTTATGAAGTTTATGCAGCAGACTCTGTAAAGATTCGCACGTTTCAAAAGTAGTTAACAAAATTCTGGTTCGGAAATTGTGGCTTAGAAGACGCAACAATATTTTTTGACAAAATCACAACAATTTTACGCAGACTGTATTAAAAAAACTCGTGGAACGATGATAGAAAGCAATGAAAACTCTGTAAGAACACTGCAGTGGAATTTATTTAAATAGAATAAAAACGTAGGAACTTCCCGTTCAACCCAATACAACACATTTTACAGTTCACTATTCGAAATTTCGAACATGATTGACAATAAGCATCGCAATACAGATAATCATAAATGTTGTCTAAACGATAATTATTCTATTCCAACCAAAAACCCCATCCAAATTGACGTACTAAACAAAAGTTGTACATACAATCGACTATAATAATAATTGTCACGATATTACACCGATCATATCGAATAAATCAATCGAAACTTTGAGATAAACTAATTAATCATGATACAAATCATGGAACGTCTCTTTCCGACTGCATTATTAGAAAGAGTCACGCGAAACGTGGGTTAAATCGATCGATGAGTAGAAACAGTCTCTGTTATTAGCAACGTTGAGTCACACACACATATCGAGGTGCGCATTAACGAGAGATCAATGATTTTCGGGAATGATTCGGGGTAGCATGCGTGGATATAGCAAGGGGCAAGGGAGTAGAGGGATAATTAGCGAAGCATCGATGGCGATGGCGTGTTGCACGTTGCGAGGTGCTGAGCAACGGACACCCTATATTTAAGGTATGATTAATTATTTATAGAACGCCCCAGAAAGACGACCGACAAGCACACATAGTTTTCCCCAGGCCGGGTAGAGGCCTCTTTCATAATTACTTTGTTTCCATCACGAGACCAAAAGCAATTAACCGAGATACTGCGTGGGAGTAAACAATGCAACGATGATTCGGACGACACATGTTACATTTTTCTAATCCGTAGGTCAGCCGGATCGATAATTTTAGTATGTATCCATTTGCACCAGGATAAGGACGAACTTGCAAGAATTGGGTTATTAAATCTTTTTTTTTTTATTCCACTGTAAAAATTACGCGCTTTTAAAAAAGTTTCCACTTTTCTGACCATGCATTTATAACATCTCCATATTAACATTTAATTAGGAAACACGTAGCGATGTAAAATTAATCGCGAATAAAAAATGTGAAAATGCGTAAAATCAAAATTATCGCTTACGTATATGTTATCGGGCTTTTCAAATACGACATTTTTACTAGCCTAGGCATTGATCAACCGCTAGATAAAAGAGAAGTAAAAAAAGGAAACATTACCCTAAGCGAACAATCGAATATTAGCCATCGTGCGTTCGACGCGATCCACCCCATATATCTTTCTCTCTTCCTCTTTCTTGTATGTGTGTGCGCACGCTCGCGTGTGTATACGTGAAATATATATTCGCGTATTCACTTCAATTGCAGCACATCCATAGCTTTTGCTTCCTTTATGTCCGCTTTATTGTTTCGCGATAAAGAGCCTGAGAGAGAGTGTGAGGGGGGGGGATAAGCTCGATTATAAATATACCTAGTTGGTGTTTGCACTTCGGGCGTGGTCATCCTAAAGCATTAATCACTTGACTATGAGAGAAAGAGGGTAAGGGAGAGAATGAGGTGACTCGGAATTGGTGGTTCACGATAGGTGGTATGTAACACAATTAATCCCCCTCGAACTCCCACCGAAAAGTTCTACATTCTACTGAAAGCTCCTTGTCTTACGACGAACGATGGCTATGAATCGCGTCTTAACTTCAGATAATCGTCCAATGTGTTTCCTCGTACTCGTTGCGTAATAGTAGCATCCATTGATCCGATGGATACATCTAATTCAATATATGTAATCTCGTTGTAAGTTACATAACGACGAATTATCATAACCGATTTGAACAAATATCGATCGACATTATCAAACGAAGTACTAATTCACTTTTATGAAACTATTATCGTTTCTCGATTTCCATAAAATCCTGATAAGTCGCTCACGACTTGAATAAAATGGAATATTCCAAATATACTATAGATATGAATAAATTTCATAAAGTGGAGCAAGTAATCGTTTGATCTAATTTTACACTCCCCTCGAAACTTTGTCATTGAACGTTCGATGCAGGTTCGAATCCATCCATAGAAGCTTTGGAGAAGGCCGCGCGCGCGTCGAGTTGCTTCCTCCCGCTTCTCGCGAACAATATGTAGCCAAAGTTGGCGCAAAGTTTCACGTCGGATCGTGCAGCCTAAGCGAGGTAGGCGGTATTCTACTCTGAAAGAGAAGTGGTATGGGAAGAGAGTGCGAGAGAGA
>JAIFRP010000026.1:352702-363128 GCA_032403825.1 Odynerus spinipes
TCTCTCTCTCTCTCTCTCTCTCTCTCTCTCTCTCTCTTGTACTTCCCTTTTACTCCCCATAGTCCAGTTTCCTATATTGATATCGAACTAACCGACGTACCACGTAGTAGCTACTGGCCTGCCCGGCGTATGGAAACCTATCGGAAGGGTCGACTACGAAACTGGTGGGGCCATAGCTAGGGGTATTAGTTGGTGTCGCTGAGACCCCTGAGAGCCATTTATCTGGCATTTACGGGAGACAACAGCGCGAGAAGAACGCGCTGGGCCATTGACTTTTATGGATAGCGTGTATACACCAAGCTACGTTTCTCTCTTTCTCTCTTTCTCTCTTTCTATCAGCGACACACGCTGTCGACGTGTACCACCGGTCTGCACGCCGAGCCGTCGTCGTCCTCGAGAATCCTGTGCGAATGAGGAAGCTTATATTGTGCCGCCACCGCTGCAGCCGTGAATGAGCCGCTGCCTTGGATAGTAAACGATCGCTTGCCTCTTTGTTTACTTCCACATGTTTTTCCTTCGTCCTTTCTCTCTCCACGGACTCGTTTTTCGATTCGTACATAATAAAATTGATCAGACTGATCGTACATCGGACGATTCGTAAATAATAAGACTGATCTATTAGGTCACACGAACATCACACGCAGCCATCTTTTCTCTAAAAAAGCACAGAACAACTGCCAATGGTGCTAATCCCCCCTTTCTGTAGCGCATATCCTCATTGATTGCCGACAACTCCAACAAGCAAGAGTTTACTTAAACATCTCTAACGACAGAATACTAAGCGATTCAAACAACTGCAATAATGTAATTAAATTTCTGACTCACATTAAATTACACAATCGAGTATCGTAATATTATGTAATATCCTCTGATAAATAATGTAATTTCTCGTGGTCGCTTATGACCTTGTTGTTCCATAGCGACCTTAAATAAAACAATAAAAAAAAAGACTGATCTCTAAAACTGATCGGACTGATTCGGACTCCGTTGATTCGTACATGATAAAAACTCTGAAACGAGAAGTGAAAGATCAAAATGGACTTCTCGCATTGATGAAACTGATCCTAATTTTAACGATTTATGTTACAAATGGTCCCCCTCGTAGTACGAAAATTTCTACCGCGCCGTATCGGAATTGTATTATACGAGCGTCACCTGCAAATGCATGAAATTTGAAAGCAGTAAATAAAGGGGGACACTGGCACTCTCGGTGAGACAACGTCGGAGTAAAATTAATGGGATCGAGAAGCGGGGGACGAGGTGGTAACGTGGCAAGGAAACCTCGCCTTAATCCTACAGCTTATCACGGTACAATAAGTAGGCAACGCGGTGTCATCCGATCTTCCAGTACACGCGCGGCACTCGCGTTTGCAACCGTGTGTATATGCGAGCGTGAGAATCAATGCAGGGGATGATCGCACACACCAGTTTTCCCTTGGAATTCGGTCTTCGATGCGCTGAATTCTTTTGCTCCTCGTTGTCGTCCAACACGAAGAGGCGCGTGTTGCGCGAAGAACTACAACTTCTAACTTCCACGAGAATTATCCGTACGATGCAGCGACTTACTTGCAGCTTGCACACTCTCTACTCTTAGCTCGGAGCTAACTCTCCGCTTTTTTATTCGCTTTACGGGTCAACGAGGTCGATCTCCTCGTTGCTTCGCTCATCAAGAAAATTCAGAAAATTCTGAACGAGTGTAAGAACGTTCTAATATTACAAAAGTAATTCTTGCAGCAGCATTGCATTGACAAGAACGGTGTATATTTGTTAATCCAATAATTTTACCTCGGAACATTGGAAATATTCTCTCTTCTTTGATCAATAACACAGTTTAGGGGATACGTCGAGATGTTTAACGTTTGATGAACCGTATACCGTTCGTATCCTGTCGTTTAGTGTGATTAAATAATAACTTTCGGCTTTGAAGCGCAGGAAACTCGAGCACAGAATATACTCGTATATCGACTAGCAACGAGAAAACGAGGAGAGAGCACGTCAGAGCACGAAGGAAAACTCGGAATGGCATGAGAACGTTAATGTGACTGAAATTAATGGTTTCTATATCGCGGTATCAAGCACGCCAGTACCGAACTCCTCTCTTCACTCTTCGAGAGATAGCGAAGAGAGGGAAAGAAAAGAGAAAGAGAAAAAGAAAGAGAGGGAGGGAGGAAGAGAAGAACATCCACCTTAATTATTGCATCCGCTCGCGAAGAGAATACATTCGTATTCTCCAAGTTACTTCGTTCCTTTTACGTTCCTCTCTACCTTCTTTCTCCTCTTCTTCTTTTACCTCTCGGAACTTCGAGACGAGCGGATGAAAACAGATTGCCTTTCGTCCGACTATATACTCCCACTTACTAAAGTGATATTAATGGACCGTAAACGGTAGCACCCGACTCTCACCTACCTTCTTGGAATTCCTATACGCGAGTATACTTACGCATACCTAGGACGAAGAGGATGCACACGTAGGCGAACAAGAAATCTTCGCACACGTGCGTGAGATCTGTCAGGAAACGTGGAACGACACGAAACTACTCGCATAACGAAGAGGAAGTCGAGAGTATTTCATCTATGCAGCCTCCGTTCGTCGTTCCTATCATTTCTCTCACCCTCTACACACACACACTCTCTCTCTCTCTCTCTCTCTCTCTCTCTCTCTCTTTCTCTTTGTCGCTCTCTTTCTTTTACTTCTCGTTCTTCCTTTCCTTTCCCTGCTCGATCGTCCGTAAAGGAACTTTTATCGTCGAAAGTAAGTTGCCGTGCCCGTTCGACATCGAAATCGATTTATTAAGGCGTAGCTTTCGAGTCGGTAGGTTCCTTTCGGGAAACGCGTTGCCCATTGTAATCTGTTCGTTACACCGGATTACTATCGGCGGGAAGGGGAAAAGCGAAAAGGCGCGTTATTGTGTCGGTTTACTTGATTTAGGGCTGGAGTCACGCTTCGCGAAATCGTACCACGTATTTTCGCGGATAGTTATTGCGGTTTTCCTTTTACCGTGACTCATCGATTAGCCCTTTCATGAAGGATTTGCGGAGGTATCTTTTGTTCGGATGAAATTCCCGGTAACGAATCGATTTTTTTCATCGTGTCACTCGTTTTGACATTTTAAGCGTAAGTCGATATTTAATAGGTTCACCGTTTGAACCGTGAATTTGTGCATATGGAGGGTGCTCGCGTTTTCGCTAACAAGTGTGTTTCTTGTAAATATGGTAGCATAATCCATTTTGTATACTTGCAATTTTTGTTATAAAAACGCAGGTGGACTTTTAAATAAAATTCTGTATATTTTGTTATGTCACATGGTAGCATGCGTCAAGACAAATTGAATCATGTTTTAATTTAAAAATAAAAAAAGTATATCGTATCGATGCGTTTACAAATATTTCTTATCGATACGGCTTAACTCGTTAAAGCCAACCGCACACGACAGACAATCGATGATAGACTTTTTTGTAATAAAAACGGCGCACACGACCGACTGTCTGTCAACTGTCTGTGGCCGACATTGCGCAGCCGCACACGTAGAACCGACTATTTTGACGTTTAGGAGGTTTTCTATCATGGAAGATTCGGCATTAATGTAGTTTCAAAGATTTTTTTTCACCGAAAAAACAGTCTACTACCGACTGTCTGTCGTGTGCGGTTGGCCTAAAACGTGACTGGTTTTATATGATAATATTTAAAATATTTCTTCTAAAAAAATTATATTTACAGCGTTCTATTTAAAAAAATCGTAGATCTCCTTCGTTTCCCGAGAAATATTGCCAATATAAAAAAATTAATATAGGTGCACTGTTACATATATTGGTCACAAAAAAAGAACTACAAAACATCACCAAATCTTTTGCTAAACAAAAATTCCAGAAAGTTTACAAGATTCCTATCTAAAAGAAAAGGCAAACCCCCAAAAAGACAATAGATATCGAACCCCTTTCGATGGAGTCACACACAGAGTGGAACACGGAAGGTCGAAGCCATCGCATTGTTAGGACAGTTATCACGACACAAAAGTCGCGATCGATCCACTCGTCGTCCGAACCAACGTGGGTACCATTCATCGATGCGCGTACACGTACACACACACACATACACACAACTAGAAAGGGAGGGAGAGGGAGGAGAGTAAAAGAGATACGGCGGACAGGGACAGATAGTAGCAAGAGGACACACGGACGATCGACGGCGTGGCATAAAAGTGGGACAATATTGGCAAATGAGACGGTACATTTACCGAGCATTGCCGTGACACGCGAGGGTGGAGGTTGGTGGCGGGCAGCGTAATTGCGAGCATTGTTTGATGCGCGAACCCGACTGGAATCATGCGAACCGGACGAAACTCTTCTAGTTCGTCATGACCTCCCTCTCTCTCTCTCTCTTTTGTCCGCCATTTTTTCATATTTCATCCCCTCTTCTTCATCGATACCTTTTCCCCCGTTACTTCGCGCGTACCCACTCGTGCGCTCGGGTTATCCTTTGTCCTTCTTGTATTTTTCATCTCTCTTTCTCTCTCTTTCATAGCGGGGGCGTTATTGTGCGTGAAACGAAGCCTCTATGATTTACTTCTTCTTCTCCTCCTCCTTCTCCTCCTCGTCGAATTATAGATCGCCCAGAGCATAGTCTCCTCGGCTTTTCTACGATGATGGCGTTTCTTCTCGACTCGGACGGGGTGAATCATCGCGAAGGTAATGGACCGTAAACGATTATTAGCGAGAGGTGACTGGCCGAGTTGGTGATGCTGGCCAGTTTCCGAGGAAGAAGCTATGACGAGGCGGACAAGAAAATTATCAGAGTGTCGTGTCCTTTCTTCGGATGATGTGTAATATATCGCGGGTGTTTCGTCTCTATCAGAACCGCTTTCTGTATACGTGTCGCAGTCATTTACCATAATCTGTCTTTTTAGATTAGGTTTAAGCATTATATAACCTATTACGTTCTATAATGAATCGAAAGTATGTATTTTTAATTGCGTATGTATTATGTATCGGTTGCATCTTGTTTTACACAACCGGACGTAATCCAGACAGAATTCAAAATACATAGTCTCGAACTATTTTAGTATTTGCTTGTATAATAGATCGCGTCCAGGCTTTATCAAGAAAAATGGATTATTGCGAATAGCTGCGACATTACCAAATACATATTTCCATTTGATACCTTCAAAAAATGAATCGGAAATCTTACCGATCGACAAACAACATTTCAGATTCTCATAAAAAGAACCCCCCAAAATATCCAAGGACTTTCCATACGAGTTTCAACTATTCACCACAAACGCTCCATCGTTGAAAACACATTCGCGACTGACAAGAGGAGACCCTATTCGTGTGGCATTCAAAGAGTCCATCGAAGGCAACGCTGAGGGCGCGAGGTCGTAAGGTGCCCGAATGACCCAGGCTACCGAGAAAAGCTCCAATCTTATTCTTATCTCGAATCGAGACGACATCGTCAACCCTCACCAGTGCTACTGCTCAAACTCCGACATTCTTTACCATACATAGAAAAGTTAACAGACAAACCTCTTCCCAAAAGAGCGTGAGAGAGAAAGAGTGTGTGTGTGTGTGAGAGAGAGAGTGAGAGAGATAAACCTATCGTAAGAAAAGAGCGATGACGCCGGCAGGCAAAAGCGCGAGCGAATCTTCAGACTTTCTCGCGAAATGGCGAGAGAGAGAGAGAGAGAGAGAGAGACCAAGATGCTGAGAATACATCCGGAGGGTTCGTAAAGCAAACGAGCGACTGCCATATCGCTCGATCCATCTGTATTCACGATGTTTCGAGCTTATCTTCGGAACATTCACTGTCTTTCTTTTTCTCTCTCTCACTCTTCTTTCCTCTCGATGTATTAGAGAGAAAGAAAGTCGCGTTACTGTACGTGTAATGTAGTAAAGGTAGAAGTATCGTTGCCTTGTTACTCCTGCGCACCAACCGTAAGTCCCTCTCTCTCTCTCTCTCTCTCTCTCTCTCTCTCTCTCTCTCTCTCTACTCTTCTATCTCACTCGCATTTCCCCCAGTCTTCTCGCTTTTCCTGGAAGATCGCTCCGACTTCTCGGCTGGTCGCTCATACCAGCACTCCATCGCATCAGCATCTCTGTTTTCCACTCTATCGCCCTGTCACATCTACCCCCGACCATTGGCGACGCCCCTTCCTTCTCCACTGCACCCCCTTCGTGCTGCTTCCCTTAGCCGCATCAATCCGCTCTATCATCCTACTTCGGTCTTCTCTCTCTCTCTCTCTCTCTCTCTCTCTCTCTCTCTCGTCTTTCTCTATGCTTCTGCGTTACTCTCTCCCTTTCTCTCGTTTGTCTTTTTTTCTTTTTTCGTAGGGACACCTCCGGAGTTCCCCGACGCAAGTAAGGAGAAAGAATGGAGAGAAACGAGCGAGACTCGAGATGGAAAGTCTCCGAAGCCAGCAGCTATCCACCGCTAATCCCACTTTTCTCTTGGAAAGTCATCCTGGATGTACCCGTTGCCGAGAATCTGCTTCTTCTTCTCTCTTGTATGCTCTCTCTCTCTCTCTCTCTCTCTGTCTTGCTTTCTGCTTTTCTCTCTTATTCACGACAGATGGCTTTCCTCACAAATGCCGCCGGATTAATCTCGAGGTTTAACGAATGATCGAACGATCTCGCGCTTATATTTCCTTCCTCTTCTCTCCTCTC
This sequence comes from Odynerus spinipes, assembly GCA_032403825.1. Taxonomy (NCBI): domain Eukaryota; kingdom Metazoa; phylum Arthropoda; class Insecta; order Hymenoptera; family Vespidae; genus Odynerus; species Odynerus spinipes. Next base: position 359,360 of record JAIFRP010000026.1, read on the forward strand.
GTCTTCTCGATTTTTCCGCTTAGAGCCGAGCGAGCGAGCGAGTCGAGGAAAAGTGTTTCTACTCTGAAAAGAAGCGAGGAAAACGGAGAAGAATGCGAGAGACCGTAAAGACGACGTAATATCTCGTGGATTGCGAGCGAGATAGTGGTCGAGCTGATTACCGTGAGAAAAGGGATCTTCTAGATGGAATTCGATTATTTTTTAGAATCGCCAGGAATTTATGACTATCCGTGGACTTATTTGTTAATGTTAGGAATGTTATACTATAAACAATTTATTGTGCTCGTGTATTGTTAAATTTAAATGTTTTTCTATGAAATGAAATAAAATCCTTTTTTATTCAAAGTGTAATATACTTTTCTTACCTGATCATACACACACAACAAACACACCGATAAAACCCATCCACTTTTCCTTAATCCCTAAACGATTAAATAAAAGCTACGATAAAGATAACGATAAAGATAAAGAGACGAATAACGAAGGGAAAACTGCGAACGGTGCCATAGAAAGACGTAAAAGTAATCGGCTCGCACGGATCGCGTTCTGGGAAGGAAAATAGGAAAAATAGGGGTGTTTTATAACATCGAGGACAGCGCAATGGCATTTCCGCTATGTAAGAAGAGAAAAAGAAAGAGAAAGAGGAGGGTAACGCCGATTTCTGGTTGGTTCTGATAGAGAAATAGAGAAAGAGCTTTATCCCAACTGGTCTAAGAGCGCCTCGAACGAGCGCCGGCACTCGAGAAAAGCGTCCATCCAAGTAATCTCCCCCGCCATTCTTCCGATCTTTTGTGGCGAAATTCTGTCGGGCGAAGTGGACACACCGCCACCTCCTCGCCCGCCGACCCACTTTCTGGTCAAGCACTCGCGACGAAATTACTCGGTATTACCTCGAATAAATTTTTCGCTTTTGCGATCGTTCCTGCCCGGTCTATATCATACACTATATCTATATATGTACATTTATATAGCCACATATGTATACACATAGGTACACTCTTGCGATATTTCACGACCCGCGATTTTTACGATTCGAATCCGAGTGGTAGCCAGTATCTCGGCTTGGCTGCGATCCAAAATTCTTAGATTCTTCCTCTCCCCTCGATGTTTCGTTGAAATCGAACGGGTTAATTCGCACGAACTCAAGGATTTTTCATTCTATCGAGTGGATCGGTCAATCGTAAAGATTCGAATCGTAGAGATGCAATCTGAAATTTTCTTCTCACGAATAGGATCCGATTAAAGTATTTCGCGTCTTCTACAAATAAAAAAGTAGGATTGATATCCCATAAGAGAAAAAGATAAGTATTTCGATTTGATCCTTCGATATTACGCGTAACATCGCAGATGTTCGATAATAATCGAAACGGATTTCAACGAGTCATCCTCGGAGAACACGAAGGCAGGCCTTGAATACCGATTTCTTTGTTCGCTCGCTCGCTCGAGAGAAGAAGAGGAAGAAGCGAAGCAAGGTAGGCGGGAGAAAAATAAGAAGAGTGCGAAGTAAGCTTCGAGTCGTCCATCGGGACCTCCCGTAAGTGGTATCCCAAGCCGGTCTGACCGGTACCCGACCGGTACTTTTACTTCTCGGTCGAACTTGCTCGGACTACCTGCGAGCGATCGTCCTCTCTCGTGAGCGTTCTTCAAACCGTAGAGAACGTTGAGCCTCTTATTTTCATCCTGAAAATTCTTCTTGGATGGATATTTGATGAATCATTCAAACTTCTGGTATCGATGACGCATTAGTATGTTGAATTTGAATTTTGTTGCAATGTATAATTGATAAATATTAAAATACCTTGAGAGTTAATATATTATTGAAGTTGGTCAATTTCTTGAACGATTGCAACATTTTGTTTTTTGTTGCAATGTATAATTGATAAATATTAAAATACCTTGAAAGCTAATAAATGATTGAAATTGATAAACTACTCGAGCAATTGTCATCTAAATGCCACAATAATTATAAAATGGGCGTAACGTTATTTCTATAAAAAAAAGTATGTAAATAATTATCATAAACTCTTAAGATGTTAAAAATCGGTTAAAATGAGGCGTCAACGAATTCTCACGGACGATCCATCATTAAAAGGAATTTCGCAATCATAAATCGCAAGAGAACATGACGAATCGATGAAAAGCGAGCAACAGAAATTGATGTTAGGTATCGAAGAAGGAAGGTTCAAAAGAAGCCGACGATAAGTGAACCAACCTACCTCGACACTTTCCTTTTTCGATAAGTCGTCAAAGGCTACGGGGAACGTGATTTCGGTGAGACCGGTCTTCTTCTCACTCTCTCGATCCTTCGCTATCTTCAGGTTCAGGTTCGCTCCTCACCTAATAATGCCATTGGTTGTAATCGTTGCCGATCTGAGACCACGAATTAACTTCGGCCGAGCTCTTTTCTCTGTCTCTTTCTCTCGCTTGCTCTCTAAACCGGTAATTATGACATAAACTCGTCGAAAACGAGTGGTTCTTCGATAAGACTGATGACTTAATTACATCGTACACGGGGCAGTATACTCTTAACCGTTTCTGTGCCCTTCTCATACCGCATGTATAACCATAATGATTTCTGTCTTTAGAAATTTATAATTAAACAAATTTGATTCATTTGAAATTTTTCAGTTCCGAGTTTCATAGCGTAAAATATTTAAAATCAACATTATTCGAAAATTGTCGTAAATAAATCATGAAATTTCCGTGACCACAAGTTACCAAAATTTCGAACAAATATCTCGATATAAAATTTATCAGGATATTTATTTTCGTCGATTAACAAAAATAAAATATTTCGAGGATTCCCACAGAAGCATAACAGCCGTATACCCGCGTATACCAACCGAAAAAGAAATGAAAAGACTTCCCCCTCTCATCCACTTTCATACATTACCGTAAAAAAAAGTGACCGATATATGTTCGCCCGCATCGACGTCCAAATAACGCCGCGTTCAACGTTGGCGGTGGCTCGATCGAAAACTTTCGTCGAAATTAGACCATGCCACCGGGGTACTAGTTCTATTCATGCTCCTAAAAAAATAGCGAACAAAAGAGAAGGGAAAAAAGGATTCGTAGATGCGTGACCCGAATTTTTGTGCCCAGCCAAAATCTGACGATCTGTTTGCGTACGTCGATAACGCGTATGAAAGAGATTGTATGGGTATGAAGATTGTATGGGTTCGTTACTTCGAATGCCTTGTGATCTTGGGTTATGAACGAGTGAGAAGGCTTATACCAGTGTTTCTCAATCTCTTCTGGATCATGCCCAAAATAACGCCACAACAAATTTTAATGCACTCTCTATTATAAGAATCAAAATAGTTCAAACAAAGTATAATATAAATAGATACTTCACATTGGACAAAGTAGGTACGTAATTAAAACTGTTTGACTTTTTCAAATTCAAATTATCCAAATATATTCAATTATTCTCCTGTGGAGCGTACGCCTCATATTGGGAAACACTGTTTTATAGTCTAGTCTAGTGTTTTTCAATCTGTTTTATTTCACGGCACACTTGAACTTAGTAAAATTTCCGCGACATACTTAACGCTTTGCCTTATATTTTTTAGTTACCTGTGATATTACATAGCTGGAGCAAAGGATACTTTAAAAGATATCACAAGATAAATAGCATAACAGTAAAATACATATTTGTTTGCTCACTATGCATATTTTATAAGGAAACAATTTATTAAACTAGAGTAGGTTGAAAATAAATTAGAAAAATCATGATACTGCAAATGATTGATTTTGATATATATATATA
>JAIFRP010000026.1:415364-427970 GCA_032403825.1 Odynerus spinipes
GAGAGAGAGAAGGGTGGGGGTGAGTCAGTAGTATTACTAGATTAATCACTTTGTAACACGCTGGACGGGCCGACTTCTTCCAGGTCGGCAAGGATGAAGAAGACGAAGAAGAAGAAGTAGAAAGAGGATGAAGAGATGGCGTTTCAAGATGTAGCGAGTGGTAGTAGTGCAGGGTTAGCTGTCTCCTGCGAGTGGGTCGAGGGTGCTGGAAAGAGGTGAGACGGGCCAACAAACGGTGCCAAGTGCCAACTTCTCTTGTTAGAGAACAATTAAGAAATGCAGTGTAGCGACTACTCGCCCTCCCCAGTCCCCTGTTCGCTCCCCTCGACCCACCACCGCCACCACGATGGTACCACCATACCACTTTGCTACCCTTTCGCGAGCGCGGAAAAGAGAAACTTCGAGTCTAACTCAAATAGCGGTAACGTTCTCGAGATCGGTAAAAATATTATTTACCTTGGTCGTTCCACTACGGAGCATCTTTTTTCGAATTGATAGTAAAGGTCCGTTTATGAGTTAACGTTGAATTGGAAAAAAATTATGACATCGATCATTTACCCATGTGCGATTTTGATTAAGAAAAATAGAATAAAATCTTTCTCGCTGCAAAGAAATATTTATCTAGTGAAATTTATATTTCTACGAACCACTCAAAGACCAAGGTGATTAACTTTTTAAAACAGAAAGTAGGTTATCTGTCTTATTTGTGAAAAGTTAAACTCCAATCGTGCGCTTTGGTACTAAAACTAAAACAAACTTTGTTAAAATGAAGTTATTAGTTTGACTTTTGAATGAATCATATTTAGTGTTTATTATATAAATCATTTTAATGGAAAATGCAAAATGTGGACAATAGGAAATAAAAAGATCGAGAAGTGCGAAGAACCGGTAACCAAACCTTGCTAATTCCGACGCGACGACGAGAACGAAACGGGGGAGTCGTTAAAAATTCGGTTCGCCTTTTAAACGTCCACTTCGACCCTACCACCCTTTTCCTTTTTCTTTCGTTACTACCTACTTTTACCCCTTTCTCCGCTAATTACTTCCAGACTGGAGTTCCAGTAACGACCTTCGCGACTATGATATATACGCTACCGGAAGTTTGCTCAAGTCGAAAAAGCTTGCGTGTCTTTATAAGCGTATCGTCTCTTACCGTCTCTCCCCCCCCACCTTTTCCTCGTGTGCGTTAGCTTCTGACGAATTGGACTTTCTAGTTTCGACGATCGGATGGATGGATTCGTTAATAAAGTGCGTGTCTTAATCATGAAGTATTCCTCCCTCTAGAGAAGATTTGCTTATAATTGGTGATTAACGTGGTACCGTAAAATGCATGCAACGTATAATAGTAACGATACTATGACAATATTAGCATAGGATTAATATTAATTATACGTCGACGTTATTGCTTTATAAATATTAACGTTAATACAAGTATCATGATTATTATACGTTCGTCAGATTAACGTTCTAATTACATTACAATTAGCAACTTAATATGAATTTTGTACTAAATACCAAAACTTATTTTACAAACAGATTTCTACCCTGTGGACCCCCCTCGTAAAAGAAAACAAAAAGTGAATCAAAATTCGAGATAATCGTACGAGAAAGAAACGTCGATCGAAAAAAACGACTTTTCCTGGAAAGCTCGGTATTCGACGGGGGTAGGAACAAAAAAAGTATTACAACCGTTGCCACGGGGGTAATAGTCGGCAAGGCCAGCCGGTTAATGTTTCGTAATGGCGGACCAAAGGGGTTGATATCACCCTTCGTAACGGCCTGTACCAACGTAAAACGACCGCACGGTACCATCGAATCCGCTACCGTTTTTCGTAGTGGGAAGCTTCGTGACGGAAACGCATATTGTCTTTTTCTTTTCCATCGAAATTCTAAACTATATCAAACTATAGGTAATTCCAACTTCCTCGAGTCGACTAAACAGTATCGAGAACATTTTCGCGAGAATGATTTTCGTCGGAATTTTATTTTAGAAACGGCTCTTTCACCTCGAATTTTCATTTCATCTCCCACGCGTTTTTTCTTTTTCTATTTCACTCTCTCTCTCTCTCTCTCTCTCTCTCTCTCTCTCTCTCTCTCTGCTTGCATACACACACGACAGGCTCACAAAACACCGAGCACTGTTCTCGATATTGATCCACCAGCGAAATTTAAGCTGACAGTCCTTCATCCGTACGCAGTATATGGAATAAAAGCAGTTTCATTGGAAACATCGTACGAAACGTAATGTAAACGAACGCCACCCCCACCCCTCCACAACACCGACACCGAGCAACGATCATATACGACTCCGAATGTCACGTGAAATAACAGAATAAAACGCGTTTCCCTCTCTCCTCTCGTGTATACTTGATCTCGACCGCGAAAAGAGCTCGAAAACTCGCGGGTGAAAGTTTTCTATGTTTATGTATACATAAACAATAAAAGATTAGTGTTTTCAAAAATATTGTTAGATGTTTGGCTGTTTTCTTTTTATATTCTGTATATTCATCTATATTTACATCTATTTTAAGCATGACCAGACATTTTTTGTATGATTTAGATAAATATTCAATTTGTTAAATTGTAACATACACATTACTAATGATTTACTAAGTTGTGAAAAATAAAATGAAATATATTTAATAAAATAAAACTACACGGCAACTCGGGACAACTCGAAACAACTCAGAGCATTTCGGTCTTAACGCTCGCTCGACACAAAGTGCTGTTCCTTGGTCGCTTCTTACTAGTTTTTCTCATATCCTAATTGTTTAGTAAACTCATCGGCAAAGGGCACTTTTTATGTCGTTTAGGAGAACGGACCTATGCGGCGCACCGCTTATGTTTCGTTATCGCACTTACACGGACGCTTACTTCATCCTACTTCACATTCTACATACATTATGATTATCTACATAAAAATTTACGAAGAAACTAAAAATTTGAAAAAGTTTAGAAAGCTTCGACGAAACCACGAAAAGCATATGTATACATGCGTATCATACGATCTCTTCTCAGAACGTAGCACAAGCGTCTCAATGTCGAGGCTGCGAAGTCTCGAATAGTTGCACGCGACTCGCTTTGCTATGCGAGACGACGACGGGGTGGCCGCGCGCTCACGCGAGACGGCCAGTGTCAGGCGAGTTTTTTCTGTTCAAAGCAGAGTCCGAAACTCGTACGAGAGAGAATGAGTGTGAGAGAGAGAGAGAGAGAGAATCAAAACGACGATGCGGCTCAACCTGACCCTCGACCTCGAGGATCGTAGTAATTGCGTGCGAATGCCGCGACGTCGGCGCTTCGCTCGCTTTTTATTGCCGGTCGTTAGTATAATTAGCTCTCCTCGCGAGGAACGCTTTGGTTTCAATACTTGCAAGCTCCACTCCCCTCTGCCTTCCTCTCTCTTTTTGTACCAGAAGGTTGATGAAGTCTTTGTAAATTTAGAACGACTTCGAAGACATCGAGGAGCGTTTAGGAAAAATTTCGATAATTTACGAGCGATGTAAACAAATATCGAATAAGTGGAATTGATTTCGAGTACGAGTACCTACAACGTACTTCATAAAATGAAGATTATTGTACTAGATTAAATTATAACAAATATGACGCTGTATGAAATATTTACTATCCCATAAAAACTTAACGTTTACACTAGATAAAACCGAACACGTATGTATGTACTAAAATTTGAACTTATAACCCTATAGACACACACATGATTACCCTATTCCATACAACGACCATTAACGTCACGAAACACGCCATAAAAGCGTGGTAAGTCTCTTAAGACTCGAAAGGAGAAGATCGATCCGCTATCGCCGACGAAACACCGTATCACAAAAGAAACATATGTATGAAACGTGTCAAAGATACCCACTTGCTTTTTTCCTTACAAGGGTGGTTGTATACCTCGGTAGGGCATCTCGAGAGAAAAAAGAAACAGCCCTCGGGCACCGCGGTGGATCCTCGCAGGCTCCCCTAGCACGTTCGAAATCCTGAAATACCCGAATTACCGGTCGCTCGAATGGTCGTTCGTGCGAAAACCGTGAGAGAAGAAGAAGAAAGAAGAAAAGAGAGGAAAGGCGAGGACGTAAAAGAGTGGAGAGAGGGGATGGGGGTGGAGAACGTGGTCGATGAGCTTCCTCGTAGGACGAAAATCGAAGGAACGAAAACGTCGATGTGAAAACGACATCGTCTTCTTCTTCTTCCTCGTAGCGGAGAAGCGATCATCGAGAAAGAGAAAAAGAGATGAAAGATCGTTCGTATCGGGGCGAGGTGTTGATATCGCTCGTAACAATTTATTCGGTCGACCAACGACACGAGGGGGTGCATTTTTCTATCCTTCTCTCTCTTCCTTCTTCTCGGGAGAAGAGACACTCCCACCATCTTCTGTCGTCATCTCCTTCTTTTTTCCTTTCTTTTCAATATCACCGCTCCGAGATAAAGCGAGATTCAATTTCCTTTCTTTCTCCTTCTTCCGGCATGTCGAACGCAAAAAGAGAGAGAAAGAGAAAGAGAGAAGGAAGAGAAAGGTAGAAGAGAGAGATCTGAAATTCCTGCGACGGGCAGATATCGTTTGGAAATATACCACGCTTCCTCTTTCCCGACCTATCTCTCTCTCTCTTTCTTTCTCTCTCTCTCTCTCTCTCACTCTCTTACTTCAAGAAGTGTCGAAGGGGAAAGAGAGATAACTTGGAACACGTGGAAAAGTCTTCGAGGGTAGGGACGAATCTTCCTGCGAAAAGAGCGACAGAGAGAATGAGAAGCGGCAAAGGAGAAAGAACGATTAGGCTCGAACGACCCTCTTTCTCCTTTCACTGTTTGCTCGATGAAGTATTCTGATAAGTCCAGAGTCACCCAGACGGCGATAAACGCCTGGTGTTTATTGATACAGTCCAATTAGATAGTCGTCCTTCGTTGATCGTTTTTGCACGCCTCGATGGTTACCCTATAGTTTTCGATCGAGTGCAATCTCTAATCTATATCACTTCGAATACGCTTTATGAATGATATAAATATTGTAAGGATGGCTGATGACGAGACCGACCTGGATTACTACGGTATAAAGAACTACCTCTTTTCCTGACAAACCAACAACGGACGAACGCTGTTTTATTTCGAAAATTTGTTATAAATGATAATTTTCCCATGTTACCCACTACTACGCAGATTTCTCTCTCTACGCGCTTACAATCGTTTTCTTCTGACATCCGACATTGACTTCCTTTTTTCTGACTCTCTCCTTCTAGTTTTCACTGGCACTTATGTATATACAGGGTGGTAAAAAAAGTGTCTGACCTTTAAAGGGCTTATAGTAGGTACTCACCGAGAGGAGCAAAAATGTCCAATAAACATGGGTCCTAAAATCAACCCTTTCAGGGTAAATTAACTTTTATTGTAATTAGTGTTCGATACCGTGAGTCTCTCTGCAACATATTGAATGTAAACTGAGGAATTTGTTTAGAAATACACTAGTTCAATTGTATTGAACCTGTATATTGTATATATCAACCTGTATATTGTTGCACTCGAAGACGTAAAGAAAATATAAGAACTTTAATGTCAAACTAAAAACAACAGAATATAAATATATCGGAATAAGTATAACGTCAAGATTACAACAGTTTGGAGAGATGCGTCCGTCCTCTTCCACAGTCAGGAACAGACAGACGCACATCGTCTGTAATCAATCGACGAGTTGCTAAGAGCGATAAGCGTTGCGAAGTTGAGTTACAACTCATCGATCGAAGTTGAAGTTCTCAGGAGCTTGCGAGCACACTCACAACAATATCATAAGATGTCACGCTTATCGCGATTACGCTAATCGATTTCTTACAATATGTGTATATGTGTATTATATGTATGTATATATACCACGGTACTTTGGATGGGATTCGAGGGATTAACGCGACAAATAGAGAAACAGAGGGAAAAAATAAGAAGACCTAACGTACAATAGAAAAGAAAGTTTCATTTTCCACGATGACGAAAGTTCTTCGCCGTGTAACGCGCGCGCGCATGCTTTCTTCCCGCGGCAAGGGGATATGCAAATGCGAACACGAAATTGAAATCTTCATTTCCGCCGAACGCGCTCGCATTTCTGTGCCTGGAAGTTTGCGTTTCTTGTTTCGAAACGGGTTTCGAAACTCCCATCGTTACAAATCGTAACTAAAGCACTCGTGCAGCCAGTCCGAATGTATTTTCTTTCTGTCTCTCTCTCTCTCTCTCTCTCTCTCTCTCTCTCTNNNGCACTCATTCTCTCTCTCTCTCTCTCTCTCTATCTCCCCCCTCTCTCTGTCTTTCCCTCTCGGTACACGATCTATCTACACGGATGCACGTAAATATATGTATACACCTGCACACGTGTACGTGTATATAGACACGTCCTCCGTGCAGTCGCATTCGAAGCAGTGGGGTAAGTTCCAATTGAATAGAAGGAATAGAGAACGGACGATGCAGGGGTGGTTCTCGCAATACCTTGGCGAAGATCCACTTGCAGTAGCATCCCCCCTACCGCACCTCCTTTTCCTTTGGCCGAGCTTGCGCCGAGAGCAGAGTAGAACGGGAGAGAGATAGAGATATAAATAGATAGAGATAGAGATAGAAAGAGAGGGAGAGAGAGAGAAGGAGCGCAGAGAATCTCGTTAAGCCGCGTAAAAGAACTTAAAGCGTAGTTAAGGCATGCTCGAATCTTAGAAGCTCGAAACCATAAGGCGAGCAAGTGCGAAAGACAGAGAAAGAGAGCGTAATACCAGGCGTAGTTTACAGCACGACACGGGGACTACAGACTTTCATAAACCTAAGACTTAAGGGAGGATATTTTCCGTAGCCGACGCCACCGTCCGAGATTTTCTCCTATCGGCTTGGATATTATGTCGCGCTGATCTTTTTTCCCGTCTTCCTCTTCCTTGTTTCTTTGTTTTTTTTTATTTTTTTTTTATTTTACTCTTTCGGCAAGGTAACACCCGCAGCGTCTGTCAGACGAGCTTTTTACCGTGAAACAAATGATCGCAAGATTCTCCTCGAGGAATACCTCGATTTTTCTTATCTCGTAATTCTCCTGTAAAACTATTATTACGTACACCTCCTTCCATAAAGTCATGAGACACTTTCACTAATTTTAACTTTGCGTTTAAATTGAAACTATTAAATACTCGAGAGATTAGATTAAATGATTGTCTCGATAGTTTTCTTGAAGGGTCGTAAATTCTATCGTTGGAATGTCTTCGCGTTCCTTTCAAGCATCGTACCTACCTGTTTTCTATCTCTTCTTTTTCTTTCGTTTCATTCTTTTTCCCTTTCTATCCTGATATAAACAACTTCGTCCTGGTATTACTCTAAAATTTGTATTAACGGCCTTTCGTTCAATCTTTGTTGGTTTTTCACTTTGTCTACTTCGATTTTTGCCCTTTGGCATTTTACTTCTTTTTCCCTATTTTATTCGAGACGCAACGGAGCAATCGGCTTTAGAGATAACGCCTTTATCGTAAGCGATTCCCCTATTTTATTTCTTTAAAAAAATGGCGCCTGCGTACTTTTCTCTTTTAAAATGTTAAGGAAAAAAGCGTTACGGGGAAAATAATACAACGACACGGTTACACCGGACGATCCGAAGACGGAATATTAATACTACGTTTTTGGAAATAATTATTGCAGGTAATCTGTATGCAGAGCGGCCGCGATCCGTCACGCGGTTATATTGTAGATATGTAACGTTGTTCCATTTTCACCGTGGTTTTATAATTAATCAACGTCAATTTTTAATATCCCACGAGAGAACTAGATCGACGATGATCGATGGATCAACGCGGCACCGACGCCCACGATTTTTCTGTATTTTGAAATATCCCGTCGAAGTTCGTGCTTTCTACCAGCGTCGACGCAAAAAACGGATCCTTTTTTCGAGAGGGATCTTCACACCTACGAAGTGACTCGTTAGTCGGAAATATTTTCTCGAATCCTCCGTTGAAAGGACTAAATGATGAAAGAACGAGCTCGAAAATGGCAACGAAATGGTCGTCGATGAATCTTTTACACCGTTTTCCCACTAACGGCCCTTGATTTTTCAGAATGGTCGCCGAGAAGAAGCATTTTTAGTCTCCATTATCCTCGTCGAATCATTTAATGATCCAAAAATACAAAAGAATCACAAAACTATCAATTATAAGACAACCTACTTTCTTAAGCTTAACAAGATAGACTGATCGAAGATTCATAAAGTATTGAAACGACCCAGATATTCTTTATTCTAGATATTATTAGAGGCTCGATTTATTTTCATCAGCTATACTCCCGATGAAGATTCCGAATGAAAAACGATTAGCGTCGTTACGTCTAAATTAGTCACGGTACACTAACATATGGCGAGAGGTCCAAAGGCGTATCCAAGATTTGTTAATCTAAGTTAATATAGTGCGACAACACCGATTAGAAATAATTACCGTGTACCAATAACAAAAATGTATACTGTGGCGACATATTATGTATTTTCATGCGACGCAGCGGCGATCGTCTTGAGTCTTTTTCGTGGTAATCGCTGGACGAAAAGTTTACGTTATTCGATTGCTTTGGGCAGCGTTGCCGGCAAAGGGACGAACGTTCCTTCTCTTCCCCCCGCGCCACGCATAGTTCGACTAGCATGGCACGCGTGTGCCTATGCTCGCTGCGTCACCGATGGTCAGATGTTTTTTGTAGGCGAAACACTTCGCGACGTTTTCTAGAGAGTTCAGTTGAGCTACGACCACACGACGAGCATTTTCGAATATAGCGTCTGATGAATAAATTCTTAAAAAACGAATGAACTTTATTCTTTTACGACTACACTCGCACCAATATCACTAAATATATACTTTTATCAAATTGTATATTTTTTTTATATGTCGTAGAAGTTTGTGCGCCATGAGATAAAAAAATAAAAAATCGTTGCTCTAAACTAGTCAAAAATAGTCATTTTTGAGATTAAAAGACGATAAAGTTGTGAGTCTTATTGTCACTGACTGTTAACTTCTCTTGATGATACGGCACTGGAAACGGGGAAGAAAAATCAAGAAAAGAGGAAGTAAGAAGAAGGAAAAGAGAGTAGACGGTAGAAAGCATGGAAAAGCCGACACACTGCGTTCTCGGGCTTTTAATCTTGGGAATCTTTAAGACCGGCGGCGACCAAAAGGAACCTCTCGTCGAGCTGGTTGCATCTCTCTCTCTCTCTCTCTCTCTCTCTCTCTCTCTCTCGTCGTCTTGCTCTCCGTCTTACTTGGCTACTTGCGCAAACATCATTCCCAGATTTCTAGGGACTGCAAAGGGAGTACTCGCCCGAGCTTCTCGAGTTTACGGTTGAATTAAGGATTTACGTAAAGTAATCCGCCGGTCGGAAGCATACCTCGGTGATAAAAATAAAAGAGAGGAAGAAGAGAGGGGAACGTGGCCGGAAGGAAGAGAAGAGATTTTTGGAGCTGGCTTTTCTAAAGAATCTCAGTCTCTAATTAATAAACGCGCCTAGATCGCTCGAGCGAATACATTTTCCCGACATTTGTACCTTCGTTCCATCCGTGATTCGTTTTATCACTTCCGGTCGTCGATTTTCCACGCAAAAGGACGAACAAATAAAGTACCATGTCGACAGTAGTCGCTCGCTGCCTGATAAATCAATCAGCTTCAATTATCTAAGTGCATACACGCCGTTGATTTTTCCGAAGTATTTAAATTTGATTAGCAGAGAGAGAGGGGGAGAGCAAGAGGGATGAAAGAGAGAGAGAGAGAGAGAAATGAACGAGCGTTACTGTATTTTTCAGGCTCACAATCAGACGAGATTTGATTTTTATTGATCGTATATACGCGTTATTTCTGTTTTTAAGTTTCGAAGGAACACAGATGTTTAATGAAGAGAAAACAATTGCTTTGGATTCCATTCGTTTGGACGAAGTTTCCGGTCGAAAAAAAGTCGCGTTAATCGCGGGCGATGCTGCTAATCTCTGTGAACCTCGTTATGGCGATAATGGCAATAACGGAGCTGGCTGAATAAATTACGGAACTACGTTCTATTTCGCAGAATCCTGGAACCCGCACTACGGAACATGTTCTACGGGGAACCTGAGAAATTTCAACCCGCAAATCCGCGGCCAAGATCAAATTTCATATGCAAAATGTATTTTATCATTAATGCTCTTCTATCGCAAGAGTTACGAAAGCATCGTGTTTCGCATGATTATACAATACCGGAAGTTGCAAAGTCCCTTTCCATTTGGTACACGGAATAAGTGTGTTAGACGCGACGTGTGATACTATATACATACATACTACATACATTATATAACCGACGAAAATAATTTCGAAAAAAAATGATCGATTAAAACGAGAAACGAGAAGGTACATCCGCTCGTACGGCAATCGAAATCACGATCTCGAAATACGGAAATCGACCGCGATGATTTTCGAGCGTTCGAAGTAATTTGCGCGCACATTTATGTGCACGCACGCAACCCGCGGAACGCTACGCGTCAAATGCGCGTGTAAATTGGATTAATGGATCGGTTTGAGAAGCGCGTCGAAATTAATATCCGTTCCGTTAGTTACCAGAGATTCGATACCGGGGAGCTTACAAATTCACGATCGTATCGCTCCGTGGCTATAGTCGAATCCGCAAGTGCAGATCAAATTAGTCGTTTCACCGGTGAGAACATAGCAGGCGAATCGCGTTCCGTAATTCGGGGAGATCGTACAAATACATCATCGACCGTTGATCGACTTTTGTTCTACTATTCGGAGAATTTATCAATAGATTTATAATGGAACAATCGATTCGAAGTTTTTTTTAACGGGGAGACAATACGATTCTGAGAAAATATGATTTGTCATAAACTAATACAATATACCTGATCATTTAATTGTGGATCATGTGACGAACTTGTTAGCTACTGTTAAATACCGCAGTCACCATTCTATATTTCATTAATATATTTTTAATATACTGCTGTAATATTTTGTTTAATAGATTATATATATATATATATATATATATATATATATATATATATTTCAAATAAGACGCGCAAGACGGTAGCGAAATCTTTATAATGCCGTCTACGCGTTACGAAAGTAATTAGCATGTACTATTGTAGCCTTTGTCTTCTTCCGCTTTTGCGTCTTTTTCCGCATTAGTAATTTCACAATGTACAGCAGCACGTGGCGAGTGAGATACAAGGATACGTAATTGTGATTATCTATTAGAAATAATATTTGATCTTATCAGCCAACACGCTAAGGACTGCAAATCACAACAGAACTTAAAGAAATTGTTCACAAAGTGCAACGTTAACAATGATGCAAGAACGTAGAAAGATACCGACGAAAGTATAAACCTTCCATTAAGCGTTTCTTCGAACCCCAACAAGAGATACCCTTATCGACGTTTAGGTAAACAGTACCTATTGATCCGAAAGTCTTAGAATCTTTTATCATGACGTACGAACCATCAGCTATCAGCGGTGAGGCAACGCGCGTGTTTAAACGCAACGAGAAACCTCGCGTGTATTTACCCTACGCTATCGGCGTTTATTCTGCTTCGACAGTGCCGGAAATCGCGTTGTAGTCAGCTTGAAAATCAACGCTTCTCGCCTGGGGCGAGATTGAATTTCTAATACCCAGCCGTTGCGGTCAGGCTTTAAGGATGACGTTTAAAAAAATTAAAGCGGATCGCTCTGCCATTTCCATCTTCTTTTTATGGCATTTTTAATTTGCACACGTATGACATGTTTTTACAAGTTCAGTGTCAAGGTATTTTTGAGTGTCATTCCAGGTTAAATGTACCGAAAACGATTAGACATTTATTTATCGATATAATGAATATGGAAACTATAAAATATTGGGTTGAACTGAAAGTTCGTTAAAAAGTACATTACGCATTGTATTGTAAAAGTACGCACTGTATCTTATTGTAAGCTGTCATGATAAATGTTCAAGTAGTTTTATTGTATATTAATTATCTGTCAGTGACACAAAAGATCAATTGGGCTGAAAATGTTTTTTTAGCATTCGCCAAACACGAAACATGTTACAGCGAATGTATCAATCGAATTTCGCGGACAGATTTTCATTTGTCGTATTTATAAAAGTAAAAAAATAGATACGATAACGTTCAAGTAAATTTTTTCGTAAGTAAAATTATTTTAAATAGAATAATCAGTATGTAGGACTCTAGCTGCATAATCTATAGCCTGCTATTTTCGATTTTCGAAGTCACCTAACGTGATCAAAGTAAACCTCGATTAAAAAAATTAGCTTCGGATATAAATATTATTTACAGACACTCTATTCCGGGAATAACGAAAAAATGGTTTATCGTTGCATTTAAATCATTAAACTTTAATTGCTTCCAACGAGATAACAAGAACTATCGAATAAAATGTAACGAAAAAAAAATATTCTCTCTGCCAATCTCCCTCGTACGAATTAAACGCGAACGCAGGATAAATGTTGGGATAGAAACAAATTAATTATCAAAATTAAACTTAATTAATTATTATTCATTTATTACTTAAAATTAATTAGAAAACTATATAATCAATATTCAATATACGTCTTGCGAGTCGGAGACCAAAAACCGAGAATAAAGTG
>JAIFRP010000026.1:440510-450556 GCA_032403825.1 Odynerus spinipes
AGAGAGAGAGAAAGAGCGAAAGCGAGAGAGGGAGGGGGAGGGCGAAGCAATCCGTGTACGTGTGGATGTGTGTGTCGGGTTAACTGGGGGGTTGGCTCGGTTCCTTCCTTTGTTCGTCCGCTCAGGTTCATCCAGACAATGTTCCTTCTCGCTCTATCTCTCTACCTTTTTCTCTCTTCTTTTCTCGTGTCTCGTACGTGACCGCTACGAACGAGCTCCTGTCATATCTCCAGCCATAGAAAATGACAGAAAACGACGATACGAACCACGGGATGTTTAAAAGAGATGGATCGACACTCGTTCGTACACAGACTTCGAAATGAAGACCATGTAAATGTCACCGAAGCAATTATAGGAGATTTGAATAGAAAATAGAAATCCACCCCGCACTGACGACGAGTAAAACATCACGTAACACTTGCGGGATATCCTACCTATCCTTTAGTCATTCGCGCGTCGATCGCAATACGATTCGTTTATCAAATTTTTTATTCCCAATCTCTTTAAAGTAAGTGGCAATATTATTGTCATCGATTCTCGAATCAATGCACCGGTGATGAATATGATGAATATAATGAGACAGCCGGTACAAAAGAAAATGTCAAACGAGTGCGATCGGAAAAGAGAGAGAAAGAGGGAGGGCGGGAGAGGGGGTGAAAGGGTGAATGTCGATAATTTCGTTTGCGCGCACGGGATCGCCCCTGTGTTGATTTTCCATTTTCGATGACTGACGCGTCGGCATTCGTGGGAAGAGTCGCGGCTGAACACCCCGAGGCGTTATCCATTACGATCGTATCGATCGCACGATCGATTCTTCTATCACATTTCGTTCTGTTAATGAACTAAAAAGTAATAAAATATTACGCTCAATCTGTACTAACGTGGTAGCTGATTTTGAAATGTTCCAGGACCGAAGAACCGCATCAAATGTCTAACCCTCCTCTCTGTTCTTCAATTTGTTCTTCGATGATTGTAACGATAAATAAATGTTACGGTGAAATCAGCTGTTAGATAAAGAGTAGAGCAGATTTTTAATGCGTCAATTATCGCAATCGATTCGACACAATCGTGGCGCGCGGTAATCGCGTTTAAAGGGAACATTAAGCAGCGTTTAGCAAAGGTCAACGAATGAGAGAGAGAGAGAGAGAGAGAGAGAGAGAGAGAGAGAGAGATGGAGGAAGAGCGGCTGGAGAAGCGACTGGGAATATATATCACGCAGAGTGAATGCAGTTTAATCGATGGGCGAGGCCTCTAATTATATAGCTCATTGTCGATGCTTCGATCTCGCCGGGTCCGGTTCGCCATCTGCATTACGAGTGATTACAGTAGACGTCCACTCGGAATTGTGCGATCGATCGTTCGTTTGGCTCGGCTCGTCGATTCGGAATTCACCCGCGATCTCGACCGGCTTTGTTTCTTCAAAAAAGAAGAAAAAATCAACATTTGTCTCGCTCGGAGAGAAGTCGGTAATAAAATGTCATAAATAATATGATTGTTTAACGATTCGCCAAAACGATTGTTAAAGACCTTTGAGTACATACAAAATAGCCTTCGGAATTATCGAAAATGTAACGCGAATGTTAACGACGGCAGATGTTACGCCTCGCGGCATCTGCCATCGTTCCGAAACTATGACGCGAATTGCGAATTAAAATAGCCTTTACCAAACACAATTTAGCCCAGGTAGCTTCGGCAAGCTAGAATATTACTGTCGAGTGAGTTGTCGATCAGGTAGGTATCCATATACGGTTTTAACGATTTAAGAATATCGCGTCTAATCTAATCAGTCTCGTTCGCCGATCGCGATCATCCAATAATACGAGTTCGCACTGTAAATTGGGAACTAACGAAATTTGATCGCGCGCGAATATAAGCCGTCTAATTATATGACAACGCGTTGTCATCACTATGGATATACGCGCGAATAATACACTTATCTATATACGCTTACTAAACGCGTACACGTAGATACATCAATAATCAAACAAACAAGGTTAATTTGTAGAGCGTTTCGATCATTCAAAATGGTCATCGTTAATTGGCCATCTGTTGTTCCATTAAATCTACCGGTAGATGCGAAGCGTTTTACTCGCGAGATATAAAGCAAAAAAAAAAAGGAAAAATTCCTGTCAAAATTTTCTCCAACTTCGAGATCGATCATCGTTCACGATTAATTAAGCGCGTTAAATCGCGCTGGCTGCGATCGTCAAAGCAAAAACCCTCGAGAAACCTTTTTCGGGGCTGGTAAAAAGGCGAGAGCGATTTCCATCTTCCGGTCCACGCTTCGATTCCTGCAGACAATCCCAACATTACGCAAACGAAAGGAGCGTGGAGATATTCATGAATCCCGCGAATGAAAACGAAGGGTGGATATCTAATTGTCTATCTCGCGGCAACCACCTTGCGTCGGGAAAGTTATGCGGTGAGAAAGGGAAGGGAAAAGAGAGAGAAAGAGAGAGAAAGAGAGAGAGAGAGAGAGAGAGAGAGAGAGAAACTCGTCTCGATTTGGTCCACCGTGAATTCCCGTTTCTCCCTTTTGCTAACCGAACTGGTTCTCATCTCGCATAATCAATCATGCCTTACACCCTACCGCCTGCTTGTCTCTTTCTCTCTTTTGAGTCACAAATTAACTACCAAACGCCCCCATCTCTAACTTCCACACACACACACACACACACACACACATTCGGTATACACCTACGTCCGTTATCCGAGCCCTGTCACTCTGTTTTTTCAATATCTCTTAAATTTGAAAACGTTTCGTCGTACAAAGACACACGCGTATACACAACATCGCTTTTGAGTTCAAGCCGAAGTGTCAGCTCTAAGCGGGAGTACCGAAAACGTTCGATGTGCGAGATGTAAAAACACGTGGCACGAATTGGTAGGTTTCGGCGGGAACTCGCGTGACGGGTTGGAAGCGATGAGCTCGAAAACTACGACGTGGACGACAATAACGAGGATTGTCGAAGCGCGTGGACGAAGCATTCATCGAAAAGCGTTACGGAGAGAAAGAGAAAGAGGAGGAGGTGGTGGAGATGGGAAGACTATATAAAAGAGAAATAGGAGAGAGAACGAGCGAGCGAGAGAGAGAGAGAGAGAGAGAGAGAAAGAGGGGAGAGGGCAGACGGCTACGCCTTTCAGTTTTGTGCGGCAAGGGGAAATTGAAACAGCTAACCGCGTTGGCGTTGACGAAGAGAAGAGGAGAGAAAGAGAGAGAGAGAGAAAGTGAGAGAGTGAGAGAGAGAGAGAGGGATGAAAGGAGAGGGTGCCTCGAGCATGCGGGAGAGATTCAATCAAACGAACGCATATAAATGAGTCGTTTCAGGGTAAAACTGAATTATACGCCGGCCGCTTCTATATGTATATACGCGTTCGTGTATGTCCGAATATACCTAAACTATATCTACGTGTAAAGAGAAAGGGAGAAAGAGAGAGAGGGGGGGTGAGGAGAGAGGGAGAGAGAATGTTCACGGCCTCACGGATCACCGTTGCTCGTACTGCTCTTTCTCTTCTTCTCTCTTTCTCTCTTTCTCACCGATAGAAGGTAGGACGTACATACATACGTACGTACATGGAATATCCAGGCAACGTTCGTTGGTGGACCCGTACTCGAAAAGATTCGTTTGGATAGCGCGACGATTCAATGGCGCGATGGAAAAGCCGAAGCCAGTTGGATGGATGAATAAAATAGGGAGAAAGTTCGGAGAAGGTAAAGGGGATAAAGGAAAAAAGAGAAGCAGATAGATAGAGATCTTTATCCACGTTAGGAGTGATGCTTTTAAAACTCGCGGTAGGTACTTGATACTCGAACCTTGGACTCTCCCTAACGAATTACTCAAGGATATTCTTCTTATTCGAGAATTCTACCGTTCTAACTCAAACCAAATACTACGACATACGTAAAGATTTGATCGTTAGGGTATCGTAGTACCAATGTCTTTGTTATTCCCTCGAATCAAGTTTCGTCGAACATTCAGTTTCGAAGTCAGGCACCTCCTTTTGTCTTCGCTCTGATGTTTCCTCTCAAATCAGAAAAGATCTATTCTCAAGACGCGTTCTATTTAAACTTCCCTAGAGTAATCGTCCGATCGATGGATCCCACATTCAAAGAAGGGGACAGGGGGTTGAACACGGTCCCACGTCGAGTTATAGTTCTTTCCTAACTCAAATACGAGTGCGAGAAAAACGAGAGGAAGAAGGGAGCGCGTGATAGGTGAGAGGAAGAAGAAAATGGCTGCTTCCTGGCCCCCGGTGAGCTACGAGAAAAAGAGAATGGTAGGTCAGTTGGCTGGAGGAAGAAGAAGAAGAAGAGAAAAAAGGAAAGAGGTGGTAAGATTGCAAGGGACAAGGAGGCTATGGCCGCAGACCGCAGAAGGAAATTAAATAACCAAACTTTTCCAGGAGGATTCCAGGGGTTACTTTGGAAGCCGACGATGGAGGGCGTATGGCGATGGCGACGATGGTGGCGTCGACGGTGGCGGTGAAGTGACTGGAAAGAATCAAAAGAACAAACGGTGGTCGAGGGTGGAAAAGAAAGAGAGAGAAGAGAAAGGGGGGCGAGGGAGAAGCAAGCTCGGAGACCAGGCCCATAAGAACTGGAAGACAAACGTGACTCGGTCCGCCATTTTGTGCCCTCTTTGTCCTTACGTCGGTCTTGGCGTCGCTTCAACGAATTTCCTAACTTTTCTCCATCTCTCTCTCTCTCTCTTTCTCTCTCCCTTCTCTCCTTCTCGTACATTTACTACCTTCCAACCATCGTTCTTCGCCGTCGCAAGCTACCAGAAACTTCGAATCTTCTTTCTTTCCTTTTTTTCTTCTTTCTTTTCCTCCTCCTCTTTTTCTTCTTCTTCTTCTTCCTGCATTTCTCGCTCGACTTTTCTTACGCCAAGTTTCTTCATTATGCCAATGGCCCGATGCGTCGTGTCACGTAAAAAGGTTCACGGAAACACAGTCGAACACCCGCCTCTTCATCGGCCCCCCTTCTCTCTCTCTCTCTCTCTCTCTCTCACTCGTTTCTCCTTTGACCTGCTGACCTCTCCACGCCGGAGGCTGATCGCTGATAAATTGCTTCGGAATTCGTAGCGCTGCACGTAACGTCGAAGTTCACGTATAGAGAGGGGCACGTTGAGAGAAGAACTTTTTCTAAGTAGCACACTCGACGTCTACCTAATTTTTAAATGGCTTTTAAAATGTAGAAAAAAACGAGATACGATGAATCCTACCGGAAATTAGTAGGTCACGCGACTAGACCGGCTAGGAAATTTTTTCTTACAAAAATCCGTAAAACGCGTTGAACTTTTCGCCATCGTAGAAATGAGTTTGGTAAAAAGTCCAAAACGTTATACGATTTCGCGGTTTACGGATAAACAAAGGCACTGCGAATGGCACGTCGCGTCGTCGGCAATTAGTGGGGCGTAGGAGGTGGAGGTAGGGATAAAGGGTGCCGCTCTTGCTTTGAGCTCCGTTGATACTGATAATTGAACGAGGTCTTGTCGCAACGTAGCCGGCTTACCAACGCTCTTCTATCTTCGTGTCTCTCTCTCTCTCTCTCACACACACACACACACACTCTCTCTCTCTCTCTCTCGCTCTCTCTCGTTCATCGACACCGTCGACTGTCCTAGGTGTCCAGAATAGCTCGAGGTAACGAGGCAATCTAGAGGCGCGATTTGGCTTAACGACAAAAGCGATTTCCAATCACCGAGAACAACAGGAGCTCGTTGAAGGCCACATAACTAGATCGTTTGAGACACTTTGTATCCAGTCCTACTACTTTCTTCCCCGTTTCCCTTGTATTCCGGATCTCTTGAAACTCGAATTTGCTCTTTATTCAGTTGCCACCAGTTCGACGCTTTTACACGAATAGTCTTTCGTAATTTCTTCGAGCGAATGGATTTTACCGGTCATCTTAATTCCTTCGATTATTGAGATACTGAAGGAGAAGTTGGAGGGNNNGAGAGAGAGAGAGAGAGAGAGAGAATCTATTGAAATTTTTATTTCAAGATTGCAAATTTGATCGAAGCTTTATATTTGTAACACGAATCAGTGGAAATCATTAATCAGAACGTGGTGCGCGTACGAATAAAAGAAGATCCACTATTGAAAGGATGAAAAGACTTATATCGGTGGATAAAAATCTCGAGAAACCGTCAAGATTTGGATTCCACTCGGATGATGGATGTTAGAAGCAGGTTAGAAAAGAAATGAAGATCGTTCGTAAGGAGAAACGTGGACGGAAAGGAGTCGGACTCCATCGTGTCTCCGTCAACGCGATAAAGAAAGAGAAGGAGAGAGAGAGAGAGAGAGAAGTGTTTCGGCAGTCGGAGATGGACGAACGCAATTTTTCATGGATGCCATCCGCGGCGGAAGTCTACCGGAAACCGGAAGCGGGATCGGCGAAAGCGTGGAACGCGTACGGAGAGTGGAACAAAGCTCGCGCCGGACGCGACTTCGTATATATACATATTTATATACATATACATTTATATGTTTTCTTGGTAGCTGCGTATAACTATATATATGCATTTATGTGTGTATAAATGAGCAAAAAAAGATCCGACTTATTTCTCCCTCGCGAGACGAAGATAAAGAAGATCGGAACGTCGTTTGATGAATCGCCATTTCCCCAGACTAGGTTTTATCTTATGTTACTCTACGAAATAAAGAAAAAAGAACACGTGGAACTTCGTATTCTTTTTTACATATTAATGCGTTAAATCAACTCGTATAAAAATCTCATGTACCGAAACTACACGCTCGAACTCGCGAAAAACCTTCGCAGGCTCTTAAACTCCGAGCCGGGATCGATCCTTCAAGTTTTACGATATACTACTACAAGGATTCAAAGGAGTCTTTTGGACGATTTCAGAGTAATCTCGAGCGTGAGGAAGACGATGAGAGAAGGAATATAGAGAACGGAGAATAGGAGGTGGAATGGTCATTGCTTCTTTATGAGAGCAAGAGAGTGAAAGGGTGAGCGAGAGGAGATGAAAATTGTGTCGGCAATGTATAAAGAGCGAGCGAGCGAAAAAGTGCGCGCGCGCGCGCACGAGAGAGAGAGAGAGAGAGAGAGAGAGAGAGAGAGATGTCGAGTTGCACAAAGCGTAGAACGTGCACGTTACGTCAAAGGCTACATCGTCGGAAGCGGAAGCGAGGTGATGCTTATTCGGTCGGAAGTTGTAGCGAAGCTTACTGACTTCTACAGAGGGAAAAAAGAGATAGATAGAGCGAGATGGAGAAAGAGTAAGAGAGAGAAAGCGATAAAAGAGGGAAAGGAAGATGTGCAAAGCGGATGCGAGGAGGAAGAGAGAGCGAACGACGATTTCTCTCCGTGCGTGAAACGAGAGCAAGCGAGAGAAAGAGAGAGAAAGAGACAGAGCTATCGACCGGAAAGCTGATGTAGATACACTATCTATGGGCTACCTACTGCGACCGCGATAAAATAGTTTACTGGAAAACTCGGTAAAACTACTCCGGTAATGTCTATGTCCTGCGATCTGCCCGATCGTATCGAATCTCTCTCGATTTCTCATTTTCCCGATTGTTTCTAATTACTATCCAAGCGATAAGATCATCGAAGTTAACTGCTACTTTTCTTAATTGACTCCGAATTGTCTGTTATCTTTTTTAACGCCGAGAGATGCAGCACGC
Source organism: Odynerus spinipes (assembly GCA_032403825.1). NCBI lineage: Eukaryota > Metazoa > Arthropoda > Insecta > Hymenoptera > Vespidae > Odynerus > Odynerus spinipes. The sequence goes on from JAIFRP010000026.1 coordinate 448,164, forward strand.
GAACTGTTCGTTTATTAAAGCATAGGTAGTAGATAAAAAGCGAAGCCGCTTACTAATAACATCGCCGAATAAATTCACAGATCTCGAAATCGATTGGACTAACAACCTGTGGATTACGGAAACATCGTTAAAGCGTAATGGCATTTTTCCAAACCAACGAGCGTTTAGAAAAATCCGAAACGCGATCGAACGCGAGTCGCTGCTGCCGTACGCGCCGCACGGTTTCCAATAACCCGTCAGGGGAGAAAATCATAAAATTCACGCAGTTCGTTAAAATGCGTGGGGTGAGAAAGGGGTGGCAGAGAGACGGAAAGAGATAGAGAGACAGAGAGAGAGAGAGAGAGAGAAAGGAGAGTTGTGGAAAGCGAACGACGAAGACGAGTAGAATAGAAGGGGGTTGGAAACGCGAATAGAACAAAGACGAAGAGAGGTTGGGATATGCTGGGAGTGCGAAGAGAAAGAATAGATGCGGCTCAGAGAATACCTAAACTCATTGTTCCGCGTGGTGTGACGGACCGTGATTAATACAGAAATACGAGTGACTTTATTCATGAGGGGCCCGAGCGACGCCTTGTTATGCAGATCGAATTTATGGTTAAATCATATGCTGCGTTTTCTTTACATCCTACTCTCTCCCTCTCTGTCTCTCTCTCTCTCGCTTGCCCCCTGCTCTCTTTATTTTTCCTCTCCCTTTCTTTCGCCTCCTTAACGCTTTCCTCGTTTGCACCATCGTAATCGCTAGACGATAAGAAAAGGTAGTACCTACAGATTACATAAATATTAGAAATGAGAGAGAACCGATTTGACGAATATGAAAATTGTACAAATTTTATTCTAATTTAATTTTAACATATTCTAATGACGAGTTAGAGGAAATGATAGTGGAGACTGCGAAAGTACGAGACAGTTTTTACCTTCAACTATTTCTCTCTCTCTCTCTCTCTCTCTCTCTCTCTATCTCCCTCTCTTTCTTTTATTTATCTGCCCTTCATTCGTTTCTCTTGCAATCACGATGTCCATTCGTTTACCTGTTCTCGGACAGAAACGAGATAGACGCTTATCTCGTGCTTCTGCACACCCCCGATTTCCTCCATTCCATTCGCCCCCCTTTCTCTCTCTCTATTCAACCCCTCACGCCCTTCCTCTATGTTTTACATCGACGGGACAGGAAATTCGTGGGATCGATATTACACTACGCTCGTAGTCAGTTACCGAAGGTGATTTCATTCCCTCGATAGGATCTCCTACTTGTGAATTATCGTGCAATGCGTTGATACGTTTCACAGCAGCATCGTAACAGAGATTTTTTATGATCTTAGTCGATCGTCGCTACCTGTGGATAAGCTTAACGTAATTGCACGCGAACCAAAGAAGATTATTCGTTTTCCTAATTAGGATATAATAACAGTGGTGTTATTTGTAATTACAACAACGAAGAATCGAATTCACTTGATTTCATTTCCCGAACGAGAGAGGTTTAAAAGTGAAATTCTTTTTTTTTCCTACGGCGACTGTCAGAAGCAACGCGCTAAAGAGGAACGTCAAGAGCAGCATTTCAACGTTTCCACTATATAGATTTAAAGATATATCTTTTTTTGAAGTTTTTAATCCGATTCTCTAATTAATCAGTAATCTCTTTGAAGATTTGAATTGGTTATTCCGCAATTGGGATCGATATAACGCGGGGATTGAGCGTCAGCGTCCTAAAAATGGATTAAAAAGGACAACGCGTGCGTTTGTAGCAATTTCCGCTGGACCTCGAAAAAGGGACTAGCGGATACGTGTTGCTCGAGATAATTCTCCCCTCTTGGGGGCATAGTAGAGTGAGTAGAAAAGCGAGCGGCTAGCCACAGTGGTAGCGTAGCAGCGTTGAGTGTAAGATCGTGTGCAGCGTAATTAATAGCGAGCGAACTGTTTGATTTTAGTGTGTTTGTTGTTTTCGTATATATTAAATATAGCAGTCGATTAGTTTATCAAACATAACTTGTGTTTTATTTATTATTGCGCCTACCTATTTATTAACGTAGGTTATCTAAATATTTCTGCAATAATTATATGTCGATTATTTATTAACGGAGTGCTCATACGTGCTACGCCTAACGACCCGTTTTTCAAAAGAAAGATTTAATTATTATAGAATAGGGCTTACCTTCGTGTAGTTTCTCCAATGTTCCACCGGCCGAAGCAGCAGCGGTGAAAAGAAGAACGAAGTAGAATAAATTGAACATTGTCCTGGGCCACATCCTATTACTCGTAACGTCCATTTTTCTACCGATCATCCACTGAAAAAAAAGCAAAATAATACGGTCAAAATGTATAGAGACACAAATCTTTATACGTATATGCGAAGTCCGCAAGATGAGAGCTGGTATTGCAATGACGGCTCTGCATAT
>JAIFRP010000026.1:576376-587319 GCA_032403825.1 Odynerus spinipes
GAAAATAAGACCTGGATCTATGAAGTGACCAAAACAGTTTTGTAGTTTCTGTTTCTCAGTTTTTTAAAAGTAAAACAGTTATATTTGTAGTAGTGAGTCCCTATGTATGCGTACCAGAGATAATGTGTGTGCGTCTAACAATAAATGACGACGACGACGACGCACTACGCCGCCCAAAAACAAAACCTAAGCAGTTCGTGATAGACGCTTGATTAAGACGGTCGATAAGAGTCCGACTCCGTGCACCGCGGTAACCGTTTGTATTTCTGTTTTTAAAATATATCCTTTATTTATACCCTAATCCGGCGTTTGGTTATTTGAATTATCGCTGCCATCCTTACATATTTTATAAAAATTGAATTTATAAATTACCTTCTCGTTGACAAAACGTACTACAATATAAAGATGACAATTTTGATCAATGAAATTATTATACACAGCAATAACTGTGTATTTATTTTAATCGTAAATAACGACAGAACTTTCTTGGTTGCCTGATATAATATAATATAATATTATATTACTGTACAGGTTAAGTCTTTGAGTGTCACTGAAAATTCAATAAAATCCAGCGCGATAGATCGTCGCATCAAATTTAATCTCCACGAACCGACAAATCACTCGCCAAACTTTGTTATACCATCACCCAAGCGAATTTCTACTTTTAATCCGATATAAGGTCGGAAGGGAACAGATTTCATTGGGACAAAGGAAAGTTCGATACTCGAGCGATGGCTCGATCGATGGAAGCGATTTGTTAAGCGTTTCCAGATATAGACACATTCCGTTAAATATCAGAACGTTTGCTTCATTCTCTCCTAGATTCTCTTTCTCTCCCGCCTGAAAGAAAAAAAGAAAAAAAGCTCCCGACGAAATCAATTGCCGAAACGCCGATATTGCCCGGAGTCGAAAGCTGGATAAGCGCCGGGATAGCGCGTACAAAGGTACGAAAAAAGTGGCAAATTGAAAAATCACCGACGCGTAAGCGCACCGTAAGTGAGAGACATCGTCTATATTACTATCTTCCTCTTCTTTTTTTTGCATCGGTCGAAAGCCACTACTTCTCTCTCTCTCTCTCTCATTCTCTGGCTTTCTCTCCGCATGCTGTGTTTAAGCGCTTAAGGGTAGGTACACACATATTTTCAAGTGGATTCGACCGTCTTTCATCGCAGGAGTAGTCGGCCGCACCCCCCAACACACACAGTAGTAATACCGTTCGCAATAACCGATAATTCAGATTCAAATTCGCCGTCGACCCTTCGGGATATAACGACAAAGGAAGAGCTCGCGATTTTTCGCCCCTAGGCGAGAAGAAACGCGGAAGAGGAGAGCGGATGGAAGGTCGGATATAATAATTCGCGTAACTCACCATTTTTTGTTGTTGCTTTACTCTCTTCGTCGGGGCACCCCTTCCAAGTCTTCTTTTTTCGGCACGGCAGGGACGTATTCACCGACGAGGCACACAAGACGAAGCAAGAAGTCTTTCGATCACCAAACGGTAGATACGATAAACACACACTCGCGTTTCTCTTTACGTAGATTCGTTCACACAATCTCCGATACGATTCGTGTCATCACACAGTCGTCGTAGTCGTTGTCACACTGCACTCTTGCGTCGACGAAACTGCACCACCTTGGGCGTCATCCGGCGACACTCGTTTAGGGCTCTCATGACTGAAAAAGAAAACGGAGAGAAACGTTTAAACTAAATTTACAAAGAAGCTTTCGTGAGGTCCGTAAATCTCCTTTCCTCGCTCTTTTAAATAAATTTCCACGCTCTGGTATCGCGCGGTCTCACAAATTCGAGCAAACAGGAACGAAAATCCCCTTTCACCGTACGAACTCGTAAGCTTCCGCGAGAGTAAGAAAATATTACTCAAAGTGAATACGTTTCGCCTCCGAGAAGATACAGGAGTAAGTACACGGAGGCTTAGAGGAGCTCGCAAGAAATATACAACTCCGCTTGAGCGTTCATCGCGCGAGGACAGTCCTCGCCTTGGGGCAAGACTCCGTTAACGGGCGTCGAGCTTTCGGTGGAAGTACGAGAAGGAGGAAAAGCGTGGCGCACAAGCGAGCAAGAGCGACCTAAGCTAAAGAGAGAAGCGTTATCCGCCTTTTACAAGCGAGTAATCGCGGTAAAGTTCGAGCACGAAACAGGAAAATTACTCCTTTGACACGCGCGATTACGTATAGCCGAGAGGCTGAAAAAGCCGATGAACCGAGAGAGGCTGTACGAACGCGAGAGCAGGTGGTGGAGAGCGGGTGGTGGTGGAGAGAGGGTGGTGGCTCCATGATGATGGTTCGAGAGAAGTGTTGCGCGGGCGTTGCTGGGGCTCGAAGTAAAACTTGCGAACCCGAGGGAACGCTTGTGAAGCTTTATAACTTCGACAACCTTAAATCGACAGAACTACTAACGCGAAGCCTTCTCGTTCCCTTGCTCTCGTTCGAGGGATAAAGAAGAAGAAGGGGGGGGGAGCAAGAAAAAGTGAAAAGGAGAGAGAAAACTAGCCGGATGACGCGAAGGAACGAGAGAAGGGAGAAAAGTAGGTGCGTGTACTCGATACCGAAGCAAAAACGATCCCGAGGATCTCTTCGTACCTTCGAAGCGCGATGAGAAGTTTCATCTACTGCTGCTATTGTCGCTCCTATTGCTACTGCTACCGATATTTCGCGTTTCGAAGTTTTTCACGAGAGGAAACTTTTTGGCTACGACACGTACGTATGACGCAGCATCGTCTCTATATTTCACCCTCGTTATAGGTCCACCCTAAAATACCAGGCCGAAGGCATGCGAGGAAAAGGGTGAAGCTGACGTAAATACGGTTAATATATATATATATATATATATCTACACTCGTGTGTGGGAGGGTGTGTGTGCGAGTGTGAAAGTGAAAGGGAAATAAAAGTGGGGTAGAAAAAGGTGATGAGACCGTAATTAAATTTTGCAAGAAAAAGATGGTTAAGAAAGTTAACGCGCGTATTTTCTCTTCTCTCTCTCTCTCTCTCTCTCTCTCTCTCTTTCTATTTTTCTCTTTTTCTCTCTCGTCGTCCTCTTCAGGGAATGATATCATTTATTCGCGTCGACGGTAGTACGGACAACAGAGGTCCACGTTTAATGGCTCCTAATTACATGTAATAGTGATGCATAGCGTACACGAGAAAATAAGAGAACATGGATACTGCGCGCAGAATGAACACAGGTTTACACGGGATGCTACGTTGTCGTACAACGTGACGCCGAATTACTCTGCTCTTGCGATCGTGTCACTCTAGATCCATGGCTTCGCTCCTTCGCGTTTCACTATTTTTCGTGACGTCTCTCGTAACGAGTAGCGTAGTATTTTTATTTGTTTACATATTCGCGGTTGGCGATTGTAGAGCGAGATTTTAGCTCAGTGCCGAATGTAATTTCTAACAATCTGTAATTGAGTATCGCAAGGTTCTGCTATTTGTATGGACGTAAATACAAGAAATATTATGATACTTCTTAATGTGATATGTTTATAATCATTTGTTGTTCAAAATTTGTTAAATTAAACATTACAAATGTGTAAGAATTTTAATGCAAGGATTGCAAGGATAGAATCACGGAGTGTTATTAGCACAACGTGTTCTCCTCACGCATTAAGATTACGCATTTATTATAAGATTAGCAAACAGGCGCTAATATCGCGGCCCGAAACAGTCAGTCGCTTGCCAGTCGCCGAGAGGGAAGCACGGAAATTAAAATAGGCGTGTTTAGTTAAGAAATTGTGCTTTATGTTCAGCCTGTTTCCCTTGCACACTCCTCTCGTTTCTTCCTTTTTGTTGTCTTGTCCAATCATAATCCCTCGCAATTGTTGCTTTACAAAAATGCATATTGAAAAAATTTATGAAAAATTACTACCAATATTAAAATTGATTAAATACAAATTTGAAATGAAGATACTGATAATTTTTGTTTAAAAACAGGTAATGAATGATTTATTTTTTCACACAAGTATTATTAGCAATATTATTGTTTGAATAATTGCCATATTATTGTTCTTTTATTTATGGAATGTTCACTTATTTAATAGAAAAATGAAAATTGAATTCGTTGGTTGCCATCTGGTATGATATCGTGGCGATCACCTGTAATTGGTTGTACGTAATCTGCATGAATGTAATAGGTTGGAACAAGCGTGTACTTAATCTCCGCCAATACGCTTGATTTGTTATTTTCTTCAAGTTGTTTATCGTGCGTACTTTATGTGACGAAGCGCTGTATGGCGCCGATCTCTTCGCAGTCGTCGGTCGTCATGTAAACAGTAGAGATGTATACGCGTAACTCTCGCCTTGACTTTATAACAAGTCTAACAATAATTATCGAGGACATTTGGTTACATATTGGTAATTATTGAGTCTATAAATAAATTCTGGACGACTTGGGACGGACTTCTGCCAACAATTGACGAGAGCGATGATGGACCATTATCAACCAGAACAATTTGGAAGCAAAGGAACGAGATAAGAACAATCTTTTTCTATCTATATTATTGAAATTTGTTACCGAGCATTAATTTATCATTGTAAATGACATTTTTTATATTCATTATTCATTGTTCACCGAAATTCATTATTTATATCTATCGTACAAGAAGATCGAATTGAACAAATCATCTAGAGTCAAAGTTAAAATTGTTGAACTTACATAGACCTTTATTGTTAGAAAGTATTATTTAACAATTTATAAATCGAACTAGAATTGTATATTATTTAGATTTCTTACGTCTGGTCATTGACGATAGATCACCAGTGTTCGATTTCTTACAATATATAAATCTTATGAGTAAAAATAGCCCCAATTTTGAAAGGATGTGGGACTATGTTGCCGGTATTCAGCTAAAGAATTTGAAACGACGTTAGACTACGTTGCCAGTCACGAATGCGTTAAAATACTTTTTCTAGAAAAATAAATGTAATTTCTGCCTCGTCAAATGATTTACATATCTCGAAGTTTTCCATTGTCACCAAAGGTGACTGGCTCAACTAAAATGCCTCTAATCGTACACCGTAGACCATTGAAAGTGTAAATTCAATGAGATCCGATGGAATGGCCACTGTTGAAAGATAATTCCTACCCTGCAATCCTATGATTTCCCAAAGACAATGGGGGTGGACCGATGATCGCGCCACGCCTTCGGACCAGCCCTAACGATTTACATGTTCGAACTAGCAGAAAGAAGAGCTATCGACGAGGAGAGAACTTGGACTTCCTGGAAATTCTGCCGCGTCGTCCGTCGAGTCCGAGACTAATTCCAGTAACTTCGAAGCGACACCCCTTTCGCTAGCCCACCCTCTCACTTTCTCACCCTTCAACCGGCCTCCAACAGACGCCTCCGCCAGAATTCCAGAGAAGGGACGAGGAAGAGAGCAAAAGAGTCGGCGTTCCGCGTTAATTTAATGAAAAATCGACGTTTCTCTTCGCGTGCTAACGTCGCACGATCGCACTCCACCCCTCGCACCTCGTTCCGCGAACCGTCGAAGAGTCGTCGCCGTCGCCGTCGCCGTCGGTGGCGGAGGAGTCGATAACAAAAAGTACGTGTGGAATTAATGCAGAATTTCTACCCTCCCTGTCTCGACTGCTAACTTCTTTCTTTACTCCGTCTGCCTCACCCTCTCTTCCCCACCCCTCTTTCTCACTTTCGCTGATAGCGGTGCACCGTTGTATCGACGGACAAAAAAAAGGATGAGATAAAGAGAAGAGGAGGGTGGTGCTTCGAATAACGTTAAAACACAGTATGCAGCGAGTGTAACAATCGGAAGGAGCGCGAGCCGTGACACGGAAGGAAAGAAAGAAAGAAAGAAAGAGTGGGATGCAGTCTGGATAGCCGTCTGTCCCCAAAGGGGTGGAGAAGGCTTGGAAAATACCTAGACGCATCCCTCGACCCCTTCTTCTCATCACCCAACTCCGGACGCGCGATCCCTTGTCTCGAATCGAAGAGTCGCGTCGGGGGTCGTGGCGTTCATCGTGCGCGCCTCAACTACCCCTATCTCGTTCTCCAGGCTCTCTTCCCTCTCTCTCTCTCCCTCTCTCCTTCTGTTCACCCCTTCCCACCCTGCTCTTCTCGTTCACCGGCAACAGTAGCGACGGTAACGGCAACTGCAGCAGCCCTCTGCGAGATCTGCCAGCCAGGCAAGCAGCCAGTCAGCCAGCCAGCTAGCACGATGCTCGTGCTTGCAGTGGTAACGTTGTCGTCGCCGCCGCCGCCGTCGTCGTCGTCGTCGTCGTCATCGTCTCTTGAAAGAAAGAGAGAGCGAAAAAAAAACTCGGCTTGCATTTCAGTAAAGAGCCAACCCATCCGCGTGCACGGACAATGGGACGAGACGCCCCGGTAGACGGGCCGACAACGCCCTTTCTTTCGACACGCGTGTCTGCGTTTTATACCGCTACATACTCTATGTGTATATACATTCCTCTCTCTCTCTCTCTCTCTCTCTCTCTCTCTCTTTCGCTCACTCTAGGCTTATACGCGTACCCGTCTCTCTCGGTCTTCCGCGTACGCTTACGAAAGGGGGATGCGCGTTCCACCACACTCCTTCTTTCTCCACGCACCACCGACGCAAGGGTGGCACACTCGTCGATCCTCTTCTCTACTTCCGTCGCGTCGCGTGGGTTGACGTACACGGTCATGCATATGCGCTTATATGTATATATGTAATACACGAACACAGAGACGCATACAGTAGCGTGGAAAACGATTTGACGGCAGGTAGAGGCTTTGACATTGACTTCGGGCGTCCTGTTTCTTTCTCTCCCTCTCCCCCCCCTCTCTTTCTCTTTCTCTTTCTCTCTTCTTTTTTCTTCCCTCGTAGTTGTCGTCGTCGTCGCGAAGGTCGTAAATCCGCGCTAGTCCTGCTTTAAATCGCGCATTGCACACGACGAGACACCACCGGATTTAATGAGTTCGCTTCGACTCGCCTTCGAGAGCCTTCGTACTCGCGGATTAAAATTGCATGAACTTTTGTCGCTCTCGCTACGGCCGTAACCACCGACGATACGTTGAGGGGTAGTTCAGAGGGGGAGGGATGAGCGTCGGGTGGGTGAAATCGAGACGGTATCGCGATTCGATGCTTCGAAGCTTTCAACTAGATGGGGGGAGGGATTTGTTACTTTTGGGTTGGAGTGAAGTATTTCTCTATGGGTCTCGTGCGCTTTTTGTTAAAGTGCAGGTGTTTTTCATGAAGGTATCTTTTTTAATTATCTCACTACTCACGCGTGCGTCTGCAGTTAATTTTATTAAAATGTTTCCCTTGTACGTGCTTTTTTGCTGGTATGTTTTTTTTCCTGAAACGTGTGTACTATTTTCAAGATTTTGTAAACATATGTTTTGTGTGGATGCTGATACTCGTACCGCATAGAGAGAATAGCAACGAGAGAATATTTTGGAAGTAGTCACTCGTATATCTGGCATTAAACCTTTTCATAATGTTTGTTCACACAAAAACAAATTATTCCAGCTCAAACATAGCACAGCACTAATCGCTGAAAATTCATGAAGAGGCCTCGCTATTTTAAAAGCAAACGCGATATAAGATCTTGGAGAATACTCGTGGCTCGTATACTACGCCGAATTAGAGGCATAAAGCTATTTCGGGATTTTCACCTAGTTCCTATAACCCGAGGGCGTCGTCGGGTGGATCCCTTCTCCTGGCTCTACGCCACTGTATTCCAAGAGACTACACTACGGACCGTGTAGCCGAGTGCATTTACGGAACTCCCATGTATTCACACCTTCCGTGTACGAGCCTCTGATGCCTCGAGCCGAACGCCAACGAAACGGGAAGGGAAATATTCACGGCTTCTTTTGTCTTGCGGGACTCCACTCATCCCCGCCCGAAATTCCCCCAACCCTTCACACTTTACCCCTAAGGAAACTGCAGACGCGTAGACTCCGCCATACTTTTTTTTTTATTTGTCCCTACGGTAATCAAGTGGATTCGTTTTTTTTTACGCTTTCCAAAAAATGAAGTAGAAATGTTTAATGTTTTCAGGAATATTATTATATACTTCATATTCGAGAAAGTTCGTATGGAAAAGAGAGATGGAGTTCGAGTTTTGAGAAGGGGTGATCGTTGGCGAGGTAGAGATTGGTCGATGAGGATGGAAGGGGAAGGCGCGAGGGTGAAATTTTCCGGCTTGTGTGAAACAAAAGCATTGTATGAGAACCTCACTCACTCACTTCTCCTCTCTCTCTCTCTCTCTCTCTCTCGCTTCTCCCCCTTCTCTTTCTCCCTTACGTACTCCCTTTTTCTCGTATTGCAAATGAGAAACGTAGTTATGCTTTTACTTTTTTCTCCTTTTTTATTACGAAACACGTTGCAGTGTAAAATCTTTCTCGAGTCGTTCTTCATTTACCTCGAGGAGCCATAAAGGTTAAGTTGGCTTCGTTACGATAATTAGGTCGACAGTTCGATGATACAAGTGCGACGTATTAATTAACGCAAGTAAAGTTTAAACAGTTGGATCGAGAACATTTTTCAACGACTGGAGAATTTTTATACTTTTTTTTATACGAAAGACAATAATTCAACGGCGAGTATTTTATTCCCACAGAGTTGAGGATATTTTAAAAGAGTTTTCATTATCGAGAAACGACGACGACGACGACGACGACGTTAAAACTCGAAACAATGCAGCCAGTTTTACCACCATCATCGATCGTTTCTCGTTACCCTTTAGTTTCGATCATTCCAGAATCGATTCCCCGTTCTTCGAGATCTCTACGAGATATTTTAGAAATAATGAATCTACGGATATCGTTACGATATTTGAAGCTCGATAAAGAAATCGTTTTCGCGTGAAAATTTCTCACGCGAGAAAGAGAAAAAAAGATACGGAGAGCGAAACGGGACCGAGTTCATAAATTGAACGGAGATCGTATAAATGCGGAGAATGCATATTCATTGATTCCTTTGCAAGACGAAGACATACATGCACACACACACACATATTCTCTCCTACCCCTTCCCCTTCACTTTCTTTCTATCTTTCATGCTTTTTATAAAAGATACGAGAAAAGAAAAAGATCGACATCATTGGAGAGTCACACAATATAAAGTAATGAGTTGCTTGATTCGTTCGAAGAATGGATAGAAAAGAGAGGAAGAGAGACAGAGAGGTGGGGGGGAGAGGAATGGTAGATATCCGAACAGTTCACCTCCCTAAATATAATAATAAATTCTATTCACGACTCCCCGACGTATTCGATTGCGGCTGATGTGTATATAGATATAATATACCTATATATAACATTATATCCGTGACTATAGAGGGTGTCTCGTTAGAATTGGCCCACCGGCAACGTCCGCACACGTGACGTGAGAACACTGCAATCCTCGAACTACGGAAGTCTCGGTGAGGTTTCAAGAGGAAACCATCGCGATGCTTAAAACGTGCTCCTACGCTTAATTCCGTCGTGTCTCGAAATTAGCGTGTTTGTTCTCGTACGTATTCGAGTATAAAAAAGAAAATGAAGAAGAGTCGTAAATCGGACGACGAGTCGATCGAAAATTTTCTGCTAACGTACCCTCTTGAAGATAAACATAAACCAACCGAGAGGATTTCAACGAAACGATCCGTCATACGTTTTATATCCTCGCGACGGCCCGATCATTTTTCTTCTTCTCGAAAGCGCATTCACGGCTGCAGCGGTGCACGGTTACGAACGTTGCGTTAGTGTATGTAGGTATGCACACTGTATGATACGAGAAGTACCTACTCTTTGGCGGTGAATAAGAAAAAGGGCCGGGCACGCTGTGAAAAAGGACTCGGCGTGGGGAAGAATAAGTACGGCTTTATAATCCGGCTGCTAGACGTTTGTTGTGACGAGGGGAGAGTATCGACTCGTAGGACTTTGTTGGAAACTCGAAACTAATCGCGACGTTTCTTCTCCAGTGGTATGATAAACATCTGTGATGGGATATCTGATGATGAATTTAGAATAGGAATTGATTGGAGGAGAAATTACGTTTAATCAACGTTACTTTTATGCGATGCATATTTAAGAAAAGTATCGTACTACGTGCACGTGTTTATGTGTAACATTTTTTTTTATTTAAAAATGATTAAAATAAACAATTTCAAATACTAGAAAAGCTCCATCTCTACACGACTATTTGATCGGTTGGTACGATATCGAAGAGCGAAATTTGCAAAGAAAGAAATTACTTCGAAGACGAAATGATTCGAAGATCGAACGTCGCAGCCTCTTTTTCGGTCCATCGAGAAAGAGACCATCATGGAGGGTAGAAGAAAGAGACAGATATCTCGCACGTTCACGGACCAAACCGAAGGAGCCACGCGTTCGCTATATACTCGGCTACCCGAAAAGCTTTCTCATATATTAATGATTCCAGGCTCGGCGGGCATTGTGTCGGAGGATCTATCACCGAGGATTTGACGGTTCACCGTCAGAGAATCTCTATAATACCCAAGTTACAAGAGGTTCGCGCTCGCCTCCGACCGACCCTTGACAATAGTTCAATTAGTTCCGGCTTAACGGCTCCCAGTTCCGGCGACTCGTGACCAGAATCTCGGACAATTATTCTTCTTTCCGCGTTGGCGGAAGCTGGACTTAGAATTTTCAGTGAACTTCTTCCTCTCCTTTCGATTCTAACATTGAACGTCAAAGGAAATCCCTAGAAGCCAACGTTACTTTTATCGGCCATTATTCTTTCCTCTCTTTGCGTCGCTACAATTTTTTCCGCGAACGTACACGGCGGATTACCGTTTTATTAATCGCGACTGAAGACATGCTCCGTTTGAAACGGATCCGCATTCGATTTCATAGGTCGTTACGTCGAATCAGTGTGGAGTAATTACGAGCGGAACATCGGGAAACGTCGAACGTCGAAATGAGAGTAATCGCGAAGCTCGAGGATTACGAGCCGAGAGAGAGAGAGAAAGAGAGAGAGAGAGA
>JAIFRP010000026.1:587350-605404 GCA_032403825.1 Odynerus spinipes
GAGAGAGAGAGAGAGAGAAGTGAAATATACCGACAAGTCGAGAGCACCTTAATGTGTTTACCCGTTGCAAGTGCCTATCCAGAAGCGTCTGTAGGAAATGAAATACCGTTGCGTACGTAAACGAGCTGTTGGAGCACTCGCAAGTAAATAACGAACTTTCTTGGCTCGTATAGCGCCTTAAACCGTTACGAAGAGCTCATTACGCACGCTCATCTCCCCCCGCCGCTTTCCCCGCGCACTTTCCTTCCAACGGAACGCGCGACATTCTCCTCACTTTCCTCGAAACTTCGCCATTCCTCTCCTAGCGGCAGTAGCGGACCCCGACCGAATAAGAAGTTTAATTCTGTAATTAGAGCGCGCCGAAAATTATGCGCGAGCGAGTCGTCGATTCTCGCGCAGCTTCCGCCGGATTCGTCTCGGAATTCATCGTGAAATTAATTCATTTCGAAAGTTTTCTCTCGATTCGTTCCTCGAGGTAATCGAAGATTTCCAAGAGGATCGTAAATCGAAGAAACGGAGAGTTCGAGTGGGAAAAATAAGCTTCCTTCGTGGAAACGTCCATTACGTCGAGTTTTCTATTAGGAGATCCGATGAAAAATGGTGGCACGATCTTCGCGAATCCTCCGAAAGTGATGGGCACACCTTGTTATTATCTACGTTTATTGCGTGCCTCCGAGGTGAAGAGTGAAGGAAAATTTTCAGAAGAGACGGAAAATGAGAACAGCGGAAGGATAAGGAAAAGGTAAACGTCAAAGGACACTCCTCGCGACAACAATAAGGGATGAGGTTTGCGCGACGGACGACGGACAAGGATTTATGAGAGGTCTATGATGAAGGAGAGCCTTCCTTTTCCATTCGAATTTCACGAAATTGTTCTTAACGGGGGAAATGAAGCATGACGATAAAAAGTTGGTTATAGAATGAGAGGAAAAGAGAGGAGGGTGGGAAGGAAGTTGGCAGGAGCTTCGGACAATTATGTATTGTCCGTTACTGAAATTAATTATCTGCCTCTTTACGAAAGAAACGTCACCTGACGACTTATTAATCGTGGCGCGTCTTCCTAGCGTTGCTTACTGTTATGTACCTATTATATCTCGGATAACTTGGCACGAAACTCGATTCGAATTTATCGTCAACATGTTATGCAGGGTGTTCGATAAATGGTGGTGCAATCGGAAAGGGGTGATTATATGAAAAAAATAAGTCGATAGGATGGAATAAAATTGTTTTAGACGAGGCTTTGTTTTCGAGATAAATTTTTCTAGGATCTATGCATACGTTCGACTGATGTGAGCTTCGGCTCGACATTTCACTGTGAATTACTTTTATTACCGATACAAGAGATATTATCATACTGATAACGTTTGTAAACGTATCAAGAAACTCAAAAACACTCTCTGAAATATCCTAGTTAGAAAGTGAAATTGGTCGAGCTGAAACTAAGTCAAGTGCACGTATGCTCGACAAATATCCGAACTTATTTTTTTCGAAAACAGCGTTAAATAAAAAAAAAACTATTCCATATTTTCGACTTATGTTTCATGTAGAATCACTCTTTTTTGGTTGCATCACCAGTTACCGCACACCCTGTACATGTACTAACACTTTGAACGGCATGTGACCCCCATATTTATGGCGTATCAGTTACCAGTTCAATTTATTTATTTATTTATTTATTTGTTTATTTGTTTATTTAAAGGATTACAGTATTCTTTTAATATATAAATTTACACAGTTATTCAGTAAAGTAGAAAAAAATAATAAAACAAAATTATTACCAATTATATTACAACATATTAACTTTTTTACTTTCCTAAAAACATTATCAACTAAAGAAATATCTTTGGCGCTCTGTCTAGACTAGATATTCTTTCGCAATAACTGTAAGAGTCGTTCTGCAAGACAATGAACAGTCGAAATACGAATGACCAAATTGCTTGTCTTGCGTTAGCTGCATGCACTTTTTTGGGAGTTAGACACAAGCGAAGCAGTTCTCGAGTGAATCCGACGTACGCGATCACCAGTGCATTTTAACTGTCTGCGAAGTCACACTAGGCATTACATTTTACATTGCTCCATAATTTTTCTTCATTCACATTAGTATATTCAGTATTTGTTAAAATTTAAATAAATTCATTCAAGCCTAAACTGATGGAATGCACCAATAAGAAATAGGCTAGAAAAGTAACAAATGAGATATGAATAATCCATGTTTAAACGATCGTCGGTAGGTGGCACAAAAATCGGATAATTTTCCGAACGCTAGGTTAAATCATTCATTTTGTTGTTACCTTCGTTTCGATAAAGAACGTGCAAGAGAGTAAAGTAAAAATTTCATATTATAATAATATAAAGAATAATACTGTTATATCGATTAGTGTAATAGTATATATGGATATGTTAAAACAAATAATAATTTCGTCTACTCTTCTCTAATATACTATTAGGTAAATGCGAAAATTCGTCATGTTTTTGTAGCTTATTGTAAAAAAAATTTTCGTTCAAACTTTGTCACAAAAACAGGACGAACTTTTGCATCAACTCAATATTCTAAACACCACGGAACCCAACATAAACACATCGGTACGAGTTTTTTTTTTATATACAGTCCATTTTAACATCATTTTCGTATCAAACACGCTCAAAATGTTAAAGTACACCAGAAGTACGCCAGATGTTCAGAACCGGCATTTCCCGTGCAGCGTTAATATTCTAAAATGCTATCGAGTAATGCCCACTGGATTACGTCTGGGTTGCGTCTGGTTCGGCCCACAAAGATATAGCAACGACAACTACACGTGTTCAACAGCAACCGAGCAAAGTTCGCAATGTAATACATAGTAATGGCTGATACTGCCACCGCTGGTTTGCGTCTGGGTAGCAAACCTAGGACGAGCCCAGGGCAAACTCAGGGAAATCCAAGGCAAATCTAGGGCAAATCCAGGGCAACCCCAGGGCAAACCCAGACGCAACCCAGCGAGCTTTTCCCAACAGCATTGTGCAGTGCTGACATTATCCGAGCAATTCCAGCTTTGCACACCTCGGGGACTTCATCTGCAACTTTATCGATCTTTATCGATCTTTATCGATCTTTATCAAGATATGATTAAAAAATGATAAATTAACCGTCTCATGCAATCGATCGCAATGATTTAACGATAACCGATCGATCCTACGTAAGACCGTAAAATGATCATTTCTATCGAGTTTTGAAGCTACAAAAATAACGTCCAGCTCCCATGTAAAAGCACAAAGTCGAAAGCGTGGGATTTAAACGACTTTTATCCATAAACGAGGTAGGGTCCTTTGAAAGCAATTAACGAAATCGTTCGTTCGATATAACGTGCAAATGTGGAGTCCATTGAATAACGTGCACGCCTTTCAACCAACGACGATTCCCTATTAATTATTCTTTTTGTGGGTTTGCTCGAAACAGGCTCGCCCATCGCTCGCATCTACCGGCCACCATCCGCAACTTGTTTCTCTGGTTAAAACCATCGACGAGGAGGAGGAGGAGGAGGAGGAGGGGGATGATGGAGCGACAGGCACGCGGATTATACGTCAATATCTAATTCGCATTAGAGTCGACGACGAGCAGGAGCAAACGTTTTACGAGCGCTTTTAGTCAGGCCATCATATATTCACGCATCGCCCGTAGTTACCCTCAAGAAGCTAATCCGTTTATCTTCGACGTTAGGAGGAGGAGGAGGCGGGAGGGTGAAAGAGATGTAGCATGAGATGAAATTATTAAAAGTTTTCTTTTCACGATGAACGCGGTAGAAACGTCCTGCAGGTATTACGCAGTACCTCGATTTGTAGAGATGCTTTTCATGTTGCTTAAATAGGAAAAATTTTCGGAGAATTTAATACAGAAGTTTGTAATATATTGGATTTATTCCAAGTTAATATGTACAATGACTAAATGAGCCATTTATTTTGAAAGCGGCCTAAGTCCATTTGTCAATTATTTTTTGTTGACTGTAGTAACGTGTACAACTTAACGTGTACAAACATAAACAACAACAACAAAAAGGACTTAAGTCACTTTCAAAATAAACGGCTCAAGTATAAAGAAGATTGGTAGATTGAAAGTTATTGCTACAACAGAAAGACTAATTGTCTAAACTCGATATTTAATTGCAATACTTGAATTATTTAAGATTCATCCTGTGATATAATGGGTTTCTATAGGAGGCTTATTTGAGTCGTAATGAGTGACTAAATAGGTACTACGCAATGACGATCATCGCTTGTCTTCTACAATCCATGCACTGTTTGGGAGAATTATCAGAAGCGAAGAAGCTCTCAAGCGAATCAGACATACACGATTGACCAGTGCATTTTGACTATTTACGAAGTCACACTAGGCAATACATTTTACATTTCATTGTAACGGTGAGAGTGACCGGAAGACCGAAGAATCCTTCGCAAACCTTTTTATTTGTTATAAAATTACAGAAGGAAATCGACCCAGGAATCAGCGTCCTAGAGATATACAAAATTAGATGTTACCTGGGTCGGTGCGATGCAGAGCACGTGAAAGATTAGCGCCAAGTAAGATGAGGCCCGCGACCGAAACCGCTATCTAAGGTATCAATCGGCAGAGGGCCTTTCGATATCTCGATATCGACTCGGTACAGTTCGCGGTCCTCACTCTTATATTGAACCGCAATATTCAAATACGGAGATCAACCATACACATCATTTATTCATAGCTCTTTCTTCATGTTTGCAATAGTTTATATTCGATTCACATGTTCATAATTCCGTATTTTGTTAATAGTAAATAAAATTCAATTAAAGCATAAACACATCGGTACGAGTCTATAAGGTTCATTTTACATTCTTTTCGTACCGAACACTAATACATAAAAAGAAGTAGCGCGATCCATTTCTTTCACAACTAACAAAATCACCCGTCAATCTTTCGACCACAACGTCTCTTTATTATCAGAATTAAATCCTCGGGGTAAACCGAAGAGAATTCTTTCGAAAGTTTCGAAAGGAGAGTCGCTTCCTCGAACGCCCGTACTATTATCAACCAAACGAAGAAAATAAACTTTCCCTGTCACCTGGCACTCGTCGCTCGTAACTTGGAACTCCTCGCTTAATTCGCGGCACCTCCACCGAGATACCCGTATTTTCTCGACTTTTCTCGGCACTCCAATCCCGGCCGGATTACTTAGCGAGAAAGTTCTAGCCGAATCAATAAAAGAAATTGGCCTTCGAGCAACCAGCAGATTTGTTAATTCGGCGGTGTCGAAATCGAGGTGACGAGTTAACTCTAACTCTGGGAGTCATTTAAAGGTGGGTTAACGATTTGGAAAATTTTAGGATTAAATCCAATTTCAGCTTTCCTAGAAGATTTTGTACTAAGCAATAATAAAAGACACGTGAGCGTTCATAAGTACATACTTATGTTAGATATGTACCTATATTATTTCAAATATGAAGTAGTAATAGTAATTGACGTTTATTAGCCTTTACCTTTGAGTCTACAGCCATTAATAACATATTTTTGTAATAAAATCAACTTTTCTTAGAGTTTTAAACACACCAAAAATTCACTTATACAACTTCCTATAACTGATATTTACAACTTATTCTAAATTAAACTATGTTACACTCAGATTAATAGGTTTCAAATTTAATATTTAATACTTCGCTGGGATTTTTATACTTCAAGATCCCCTATTTTCCTATTTCTTTAATTCTCTTTTTTTTCCTTTTAATTTTCTTCATAATTATATATAAGCGCCATCTCTGCAGCATGTTATGTTTTAATGTAATAAAGACGCTCAGATCTCTGCTTTCTTCCTTCTTCCGCAGTAAGATCTCCTCTACAACACAAGTGTACTTTTACTCTTCGAAATATCTCATCATATATATCGAAAAAAATACTTTTAAAAACTCGCTCAACAAAATATCATGACGAATTCTTCAGAGACCGGCTTAGAAAGCGGGATACATTCTCTAAAACTGTAAGAGAAAAGAAACCACGCGGACTGAACATATATAAGCTTACCTTCAAATATCTACAATATAAGTTCAAAGAAACGGTACCGAAGAAAGAATCAGAGTATAAATAATCGAATGATGCAATGGAAGATGAAAGGATCTTGGCATATCTATTTCGTGGCTAGAAGAGATAAAAGGCAGATACGATAACAGATTGGCCTTGGGTGGGAGGGGAAATGCGTAAGCTCGTAAGCTTGAAAGAGAGAGATAGAGATACATAGATAGAGAGAGAGAGAGAGAGAGAGAGAGTCGACTGTATAGAAAAAGATCCTGGATCGGACTGTGAAGGTGGTAGAAGCTGGTAGAAAGAAATAGGAAGAGAAAGAAGCAAGAAAAAAGGGGAAGAACGAGGAACGAGCGAGGGTCGAGACCAAGGGATGGCTTATGGATTCTCACCCTCTCCCCACCCCCTTACGCTCCTCACCTACCCTTTCACTCCTATTTCCGAAAGTTTCGCGCGGTAACCCTTCGTATAAAAGGCTGGGTGCTGTCGGGACAGTTAGGTCGCCGACGTGATACGGGAGTTCGCCTGGAACAACCTCCATTTGTACTGGGAATTACATCCGCGAAAGAAGAAGAGAAAGAGGAGGAGGAAGAAGAAGAAAGAAAAAAAATATTTCAATGGCGAGCCGTCTTGAGCTTCCCACCAAAGACGAACGAACGAAGGTGGTGGATAGAAAAAGAAGGAGAAAATTGTCGAGTGCGAAATGTTCGTCGTTATTACGATGGCGAAAGATGATCGTACTTTTTTCACGGACATATAGACTTATCCTCGGATGAAAATTCGATTCCGAATATTTTCTTATCTATTTTCTCGTTCCGTTGAAAAAGGAGGGAGGAGAGTCAGGTTATCGGATCTAATTCATAAAGATTCTCTCTCGAGGAGTGAAAATTAATATTCGTTGCGAGAAGGTCGTCTTGAAAATCGGTGAAAGTGGTTGGAAATCGGTCGAAGGGTGAGGTGAAAAAGTACACGTTAGATTGGATCGTGAAGGAGAGAGAAAGAGAGAGGGNNNNGAGAGGTCGAAAGGTTCCCCGCGCGTGAAATCTCGCAGGCAACGATCGAAATCTTCGATAAGTACCTACGCGAGAACGACGTCGTTTTATTTCGGTCGATTTGACTTGTTACCCTATCGACGTCGCTTATGGGTCCTTTATTTCGCATAGTCTCTTACACGTGAGTGTACGATCGAGTATTCACACGTATATATACATATACATTGATTATATATATATATACATGTACACGAGGTACATTCGAAGAAAAGCATTACTCTCTTTTATCGCGTGACAGCTCACCTCACCGCGTTCGGAAGAAGAGTATCGAAGATTGATCGATGGTAAAGTCGCGATTTTGAGGCGCGTGAATGTGTACGTAAGGAAAAAGGATCTGAGAGAGCGTGAGAGAGAGTAAGAAAGAAGGGAAACGAGAAGAGGACGAGGAAAAAGGACTAGTAGACTGGAAACGACGAGGTTTTCCGTACGCGACGAGAGTTTACCCCTTTGGTCCTTACAACCCCTGGCACGCAGCACCCTTGCTGTGATTTTTAACGACCTTTGTCGTCGTCGTCGTCGTCGTCGTCGTCACAGTCGTCAGTCGTTTTCTCTCGCTCTCTTTCGAGGATGTCACCGTGAAGAAAGTAGGTTCAAGGTAAATGCCACCGGGCCTCACGTGTATGATTTATGAATGGAAAGAGGAAAAATAATGCAGGTACTCGGAAAACAAAAAAAGGGGGCGAACTCACGGGCAGGCGTGAAATGTTTGTTCGTACTCCGACAATACGTTAAACAAACTCGAATTTGCGCGAGTAGTCGGCTTTAAGCGGTTTATCGCGCGAGTTGTACGTAAAAAGCGCATGGCGCGTTCGGTGTTTATCGTCCAAATACTCGACCTTCGAGGGTGATACGTGGAAAACCGCGAATCCGCCGGAATGCTCGATAGAAATCTTGTGGATTAATTTTCACGAGACACTATCTGCAACGATTCATTTGTTTACCCTGTAAAATGTTAATTCTTTGTTGCTAACAGATGTTCCAGGATTAAAGGGTAACCATCGGAGCCGGATCTCGCAACGAGTACTATCGAAACGAGGCCATGTAACGGTTCAATTCGTTAATACTAATAAAAGAAAAAGAAAAAAATATAATTGCGACATAAAACTCCTTCTGTAAGCGTTACCGTAAGCCGAGCGAGTTCGACCGTGGCGTGTTCTCGCTCAATCTTTATATTTATGTTGATCCGCCGAAAGTCGGCGTAAGACTGCCTCCTGCGATTTATATTGACGAATCAGAACATTGTATTTGATGATTGGTGTATTGCTAATAGAGGGGGATCCACGAAATAATAAAGACCGACGATCGGTGAGAGCGACCAGTCGTCGATACCATCTAACGACACCGCCTGACATTCCTTACAATTACTCTTTTTTCCAAACCTTATTCCCGTCTATACTTCCCTCTTTTATTTCTGACCATAATTTACAAATCACACCATCGAATCAATTATAAAATCATAAGCAGCACGCCTCTCACCAGTGCAGCGCGATTTAAAGTGAAGTTGTGCGAGTGGAGACGAGCGCGGAACAGCGTCGAAATATATTGCTTCTCGCTAATGGCTCCAGTTGTTGGTGGATTCTCTCTTCACTGCCTATTTCTTTGTTTTCTTAAAAAGGGCCAGGTTCTACGTATCTTCGTCCGGTTATTCAGATATCTTATCATGGTCCGCTGTCAACAGTTGTAGTACAGAGTGTAACGGTTCAGTTCGTTAATACTAATAAAATTAACATTAAAAGATATAAAAAAATATAATTGCGACATAAACTATCTTCCCTCTTTTATACATGAAAATAATTTGCGAATCACACCATCGAATACGTTATAAAATCATCAGGAGCACCCCTCTCACCAATTAAACGTGGTTCGAAATGAAGTAGTGCGGGTGGGGACGAACGACGGATAGTGTCGTAATGTGCTTTTTTCCGCTAATGGCTCCAGCCATTGGTGGATTCTTTCTTAACCCCTTCAGACCCGAATTTTTTTTCGTTTAAAGAAGAAATTATTTTTATACTAAAATTAACTTAATTCATGTGAATAAAAGCAACAATATACTTTTTACAAAAATATTTATTTATTTATTTATTTATAATTTGTAAATGTACATTCTAATGGACATATGGTCCTTTAACTAACAATAAGTTTAAACCTATACGTAATAAAATACAGCACGAAAAGTATTATGTACATTACAATGTGCACAGGATCCGAAGGGGTTAACTGCCGATTTCCCTATTTTCTTAAAAGCGCCAGGTTCTGTGGATCTTCGTCCGGTATTTCAAGTATATTATCAGGTTCACTGTTGACCGTTGCAGTTCAGAGAAGAGAGAGACTATCTATTTCGCGGCTATAATGCTCGCTCTTTTTCCCCTTCCACAACGATGTCTCCCCACCTCACGCTCTAATCTTACTTTGATCGATAAGATTCTCGATCCACACTCTTCTGTATCGACCGAGTGCCGTTACAGCAATAACCTCGGTCGAACATTCTACGAGATTTTATTTGAAATTCGGTGAAAGGCGTCGAATGTTTCAGAGCGACTACAAAGAATCTTTCAATCTCTCTGGAACGTGGCCCTTTTCATCAACTAAAACCGTGCAGCAAAGAGGTGAAAAAGAGAAAAAGAAGAAGGGTGAGGGAGGGATAAAGTACACGAAGCTGCGATCACGCGCGCTTTCGTTTGTCTTTGCACTCGCAATTAGATTGTTTTTCGAGTGAACGGACGAAGCTTTGATCTACCCTTTCCGCTATGTGACATATGAGTAGCTCGGCTACCGACGTCGGTATTAATCGTAATGGCGATCCAATTTCATCGTAGTCAAAAGAAACATCGTTCTTCTCGATGTCAGAGCGACTATTAGCCTGTCTGCCGTTCCTCGACATTCGTCCTACATTCATAACCCATCTACGGGCGCAAATAGGTTTCGGACGTTAAAAATATTCGTTTTGGAATATAAAAATCTTTTATCGAAGTTCCTTTTCTTTTTATAGTTTTTTTTTACAATCTAAAAAAAGAGATGCTTTGTCCTAATGAAGCATAATCAATTTTGTGATTATTTCATGGTTATTTCACGGTTAAAACTGTTTAGTTAAATTACTAGCTATCTAATTTAGCGCAAGCAATAAATGAAACACCCATACCCCCGGCCACAAAAGCAAGTTTCAAAGAGAACGGCAAAATCCGAAAATTGGAATCCCATTCGTTCGAGAGCAATTAAACCTCCGTTACTCGATGAAACGATCATTCGTGAAAACTGTAAAAAATATACGAGTTTTAGTGGCAATAGCAATACTTCGAGATTGATTTCGAACGTTTGTAATGATCCTTCGTAGAAAGTTATATAGAAAAAAAAAGTAACAACTGCTGCGGTTTATATCAAGCTCGTGGGATTTAAAACGAATGATTTATATTCTTTTATCTTTTAATAATACTTATATCGAGAAGTCGATCTTTCGTCGGGGACACGAACGGGCGAACGTTTACCTCCAACGATAGATCGAAGGAACGCCTTCTCTCTCTCTCTTTTTCTTTCCCCCTCTATCTCTCTCCCTTTCCAACTCCCACTCTTTCTTTAGATTTTCCCTTCTCGCGAAGGTAACCACCATATTTTACAGTATCAATCATAGCACGCAATAAACGGCTCCGTGACGTAGGAGAGAGAGAGGGTCGGGTTGCCAAGATACAGAAGCAGTTAATAGCACTATTACATCTAGGCCGGTCGGTCTTGAAGCCGAGGCCACGAAGGGCACGAGGGCGTGTGCACGTTCCCGAAGGGTGAGAGAGCGAGAGAGCGAGAGAGCGAGAGAGCGAGATAAAGAGAAGGAGATGACAATGTGGTCGTGCCCGAAGGGACGATGTCGTCGCAACGTGCTACCAGCTGTGACTTATGACGTATCACGGTGTGCAGCAGCAACGAGGACGAGTAGAGAGAGAGAGAGAGAGAGAGAGAGAGCGTGACTGCCCAACGGGTGGTCGTCAAAACTGTACCGTACGTTCAATAAGTCGTGATTTATCGGATACCTAGACTCTCGCTTCCCCACCCACGCCATTTTAAACTGTTTTTTCTCCCTCGGTAATAATAAGGTTCTTACGACGCTCGTTGATTTCTACTCCTCGCGTCTTATAATCCTTCGCAAGATGAACGAGCCAGAGGAGAATAGGAAACCTTTAGCTTGGTGAGGTTAACCGAGCAAGAAAGCACGATGGCGATTTAGCCGGCTCTTTTTACGCTTACTCGAATGAATTTCCGGTGAGCAGAAAAATCGTACTGGTTTATTATACTCGGACTGGGAACGAGCCTCGCGCGGGGTGTCTTTGACGGGCGAGTTATTTCTAAAAACACACACGCGACGTTTCAAAGAGTCGCTTGTATTTTTCATCGTACTTTTTACGACTTTGCCCGCGAGAATTCCCCGTCTCATAAAAGTCTGCCGTGTTATTTTTCGTGGAACCGTCATATATATACATATATATTCTAACCTTCCAAACTATTACTTATTACGTTTTAATATTGCATACGGTGTAGTTACTCGTTGATTGTCTGCGAAGAATTGTAATTGAAGCGTCGAGTTCTGTCGGATTGTTTGACGAATGATATACGACTTTGTAAATTTATAAAATTTGTTAACCGTCATTTACGAACATGCACGACCATTTATTACAACGAATATGATAGAGAGCTTTGAGGATTCAAAGCTGACGAACGACGCATGACTTTTTATATTTACAAAATTTGTTAACCATCATTTACGAGCATGCGATCGTTTATTACAACGAATACGATAGGAAATTCTTTTGTACCTTTATTCCAAACAAATTTAGACGTATAAAATATTAAAGCGACCTGATTTCTACCTTAAATTGCTCGAACCGTGCGAAAATCAGGTTACCAGTTAAAATCCGTGACGAAGACACGTCGAAGCGGTAAAAGAGCCGTTTCACGAGCACGTTCCTTGAATGCGCCCTCGCGTGTTTGCCTTCCTTGAAAATTTGTCGGATCGCGCGAAGTGGCACTCGCCGTGGGACAGATCAAAGGGCGCTTTTCTCAACTTTCTCCTCCTGCAACCGGCAGGATGAATACAGGAAGGAAAAACTTTTCGTCCGAAGTTATAAGCGGTTTCTTCTTAACCCCGATTCCGAGTATAAAGGTAACCAACGGCCGCTTATCGTTATAACAAGTACTTCTCTCCGCGAGTTTACCGCGCGCGTGAGTATACCTTTCGAAAGTTGCTTCCGTATCGAGAGGAAATGATTCCGTTGCTCGTTTTTGTATACCCGAGTTAAATATTAACCCGGTGCAAATAATTAAGGAGCGAGGGTTATATATGGTATTACTTGATCATCCGAAAGCGATAAATTAGAGATGGAATTTAATGCGGGGCGATAAAAAAAAATAAATAAAGGGTACTTAATTCGGTTTAAAATTCAATTCGTCGCGAGATCCCAACGGTTCATCGCGCGTTTACGCGGCAACGCTAAAAGCATCTCTGTTTTCTTCGGTGTCGTATAAATCAAGGGAAGAAAAAGAGAGTACGGTCGGTGCTCGAAAATCCGTTTTCGTTCTGCCGGCGCGGCGTACGCGCTTCTCTCGTACGTGGAAGTAAAAACCGAAGGGGAATAAAAACGGGCTGCGATACTGGAATATTATCGGCAGATTAAACCGCCGTTCATTTGCACGTCTGCTACTTGAAAAGTAATTACCCCGTTGTCATCGACAGACCACCACCACCACCACCACCATCACTACCGGTAGCAGCAGCCGACTCGAACCGCGGGGGTGATTCAACAGCTGCGAGGGTGAACCTCTTCATTATTTTCCAATACCTCTACGCTTCGAACCGCTATCTCTCGCAAAAAGAGAGGAGAGAAATATAGAGGAATCGCTCGTTCCACATTCGCGTGTCCCATTGAGATCGATCGATATCGATACAGGCAAGCAACGCCACTTGAAAATTATTTTTAACGAGCGTCCACTGAACGAGCCGCTAATTAATATCTTTCCCTTTCCATAATTTTGAACAAAAAAAAGAGAACACCATAACGTTTTTTTTTTATCAAGTTCGGAAGTGACTCTCTCGAACGATTTAATCACCTTTTATCACGCTCGCTAAAATATCCAGCAAAATACAAGCCGCAACCGTCCAACTTAATAACGTATTGTTAACAAAGAACTTTTAATCTGTATCCTTTGATAATACTCAGATTCGCGATGAGGATCGGCGAGCAAATAGTCGTGGCTAAAGGGAAGAATAAAACCTGACGGATAATTCCGGGCTTTCATGAAGCAAGAGATAAGTTCTTTTCCGTGCAGTGAGGAAACTCGTTCGGAGAAAATGCTACATCTCTTCCACGCTCGGAAGCAAGAAGGGACTTCTCTCTCTCTCTCTCTCTCTCTCTCTCTCTCGCTTTTCAGCGGCTGTAACTCTCGAGAATATCAGCGAGTCGTTACTTCGATAACGACGAAGCCGTTGGATCTTCCTGGAACATCGTCCAAATCGCTCGTCACCTTAGTTCTACGCGGTAAACATCAGGATCGATCCTATCGCACGATTCCTCTGCGATTTTCCTCGTTCGAACGACTTTATAGAGTGTCCCACTTAACTTCGCCTTTCGAGATATCTACTTGCGCGCAAACGTAAGTATATATCTATGTATATGTAAGGATATACGTATGTACATGAAGATTTTATCTCTGAGTCTCGCTCAGATGGCTAAGAGAGTTTTCTCTTAACGCAAAGTAACTTCTTTTACGATATTAAGATTAACCCTCACACAGTCGACATCGGATTATTTTAATCGCCTTGACTCGNNTATTATAAATAACGTATAAAATATTTGCATTTCTAACACATTTCTAGTGGCTCTATATGTAGAACATGAGGTACCGATACGTTTCAATGAAATGTATGTGTGCGTGCGTGTGAGTGGATGCGATAAGGAAACGCAAGCGGTGTGTCGCGTAGGTTCGTTCTCCGAAACCAATCAAGTAATACCGTGTCGAGCGAGCGAACGGTTAAGACCGAAATACTCTGAATTGTTCCGAGTTGTCGCGCATTTTTATTTTATTAAATATATTTCACTTTATCATTAATCATGTGACGATTTCATTCGGCTTGAAAACAAATCCTACATATATTATAAACATTGTAAGAGCTAAATCTACATAACATTGTTACGGGCCGGATGATGTTGGTCCTGGACACGTAACGGATTCGTCCTCCGAAAAAACTATTTTGAGTTGATGGTAGATTAATTAAGATAGGTGATGTTGATTGGAGATATTTTAGTAGAAAAAAATGGGTAAGAAAAGAAAAGAGCGTTTCGTTTTGGGTCCGGTTGCAAACTCATCAGTGGGGCTCGTGCAGACGGACCCTACTTCAGACTCTACGAGGATAGAATTTTTGGAAGTTGTATATGTAGGTATATTCTTATAAGCGTAGAATGTGTATTGCCGGGAAGTTTTGGACTTGAATAGAGCATCTAGCAGAATTTTTCAAATATATAATAAACATCAGCTATGAGTCAAAATAAGCCAGTATCACTTTCACGTCCGATGGCATCACATTGATGTCGTATGCAAGTGCGCAAAGAAATATTAACATTTAACGGACGGGCCACGAAAATTTACGTTTTTCCATTTTGACTTCCTAAGACGGGCTACGTGGAGTTACTTGAATACAGGTGAGTGGGTACCTCGAGACGAACAAATAATGTTACCAAAAATACTGTCGATTTAATAAAACTTTAAAACCATACGTACATGTTTATTTAATTCTCTTTAAAAATGCCTGGAAACCGAGAAAGGCAGAAAAAACTATCCGTTCGTCAAGTTTTAAATAAATACAAAGTTAAGTTACAATAAATTAACTAATTAGTTACTAACTTAACTAATTGCTTAAATTAAAGTTAAATTAACTAATTACTACGGAATTCTTGTTATTTCAAATTATTTTAGAACATTAGTGCTATATTGCATATTTCATTTTTCAAAATACCAAATTGAAGGATTGCGTAAATATCGCCTGCGACGGATAATAGAACCTGCGTGACTCTCGCCGGCATCAATCTAACGGCGATGCGAAAAATGTACGAACGTCGAAGTGGCATCGGCTTACTGCGGGACTGTTTTTCGTCGGCCTTTCGAAAGTTAATATGGTGATAGTATAATGTTAATAGTGAAAATTAGTAAATTATTCCGTAATCGTTACAATAAACGTACTTTTATGAATTTTTTACGATTGAACTTGTTTTATAACGTATCACTACGCTTCTTTTAACCTAAATAACAACACTTTTCGATCTCCTATCGAGTTCGATTGAATACCTACCCTGTATGTGTTACGCACGTGTATCTCTCGTATACCGTAGACAGTGAAATACAGTTCCTTTTTTCTCTCGTACTTCCTATTTCTCTCGGATGAGTAAACGTTTCGAGCATGTACACTTTGAAGTCGCTCGTTGGTTAAATAGCCCGCCGGGCCAGAATGGCCGCATTGCCTTCGAATCAAAACACCCTACAACTGTATTTAGAAGAGATTGCCTGATATCCAGCTTTCGACTGCGCTCGGGTGTGTTACCCTGATAGATACGAACGAGCATTAGCGGGACTTAACGAACGCGCGGTAGGGATTATATTAGAGTTGCGAGGGTAGTGAAGACGGGGAAGTAGGGCGTGGGCGATTAGAAATCGTGCGATCGAGGGTAATCGCGTGAAAACTTTACAAATTCGCGATACGGTGGTCCTCATACACTATAAGAAATGATTGGTAAGCGACAAGCCTTCCACGTGACGTATAAAATCGAAAATAATGTAAGAACCGATCTGTAAGCGATAGGTTTTTCATCTAGAGTGTAAAATCGGTATAGGTTAAATAAAAAGGGATAAACAAAGCGGAAGTCAGTCGAAGGTAAGACGCGAGAAGTTACGTTTCGAGGAAGGACTGCTCGCGTGGAAAAGGAAATCCATAAGAAATCAAAAAGGAAATTAAACTGTTTAGTTAAAATTAGAGAAAGTCTTTATCAATATTCTTGTTTTTGTTACTCCATAAAAAATATAAAACGTTCTTTTTATTTTCTTTAAATTAGAGTTCGAATTTACTGCAGCAGTCCTCATCCTTACAACTTACAACTCTAATATCGGTTAGAAAATAAATCGGCACTATTCGTGGCGTTTACTTGGCACGAGATTTACCAGGGATCAAGAAAGGAAGTTAGTCGTAGAAAATAACGAGTCTTCGGCGTGCCGAACATCGAGTACATCGAGGAAGCGTTTCCCCGTCTCTTTCTCTTTCTATCTCTCTTTTTATTTTTCTGTATATATATTTTTTTTCAAAGAAACAAAGAAAGGCACCTAAAGCAATTTCAACGGAAATCGAAGCGAAAGCTTGATTACCAGCGTGACTAACGAGACTTCGTTCTTTCGATGGAACGAGAACGGCCGATCTCGTTCGAACGTAGCTATCTGTGCTTGGAATCGATTTAGCAGCAGAGCCGGCATGGTGGTCGCCGTGGGCCTCAGCGATTCCCCGACAATGAGAGATCGATTTCACATTTGTAATCGGGCGAGCGCGACGTCGAGCCATCCCTCTCGAACCTCATCGGCTCGGCCCACCCATCGCTACCTTTCTTTTTCTTTCCATCTTTTTCGTGAAAAAGAAACGGGAAAAAGAGAAAAAAAGAAACGGGAAAAGAGAAAAGGAAGGAAGGGGAGTTCGAAAACAGAACTCGAGCGAAGAAGAATCGACAAAAAGCATTGTTAACGTCGCGACACGCGATTCGCGAATACGCGAGTATTCGGAAATTTCGGAGAGAAAGGATCCTTTCTACGGTTCTACCCCTTTCGCTGTCAGAACGAGAGTGCGTGTGCGTGAAAGAGAGAAAAAGGTGTTCTAACAAATCGTCTCACGGTCGATAAGTCGTATATCGGGAAAAGTGATACGATGTTTGTGTGCGTGTGTGTGTACCTGCGTGCGTGTGCGCGTGACAGAGGAGCAGGTAGGAAAGGGAGAGTGCGTCAAGGTTTTTAAACGAAATTCGAGAGGAGCCTTTCGTATCTTCTCACACCTTCTTCCCTTTTTTTATTTCGCTTTGTTAAGAGAGAACGAGAGAGAAGGTAGAAGGAGGAAATTGATGAGCAGGCAACCCTTTCCGCGTAAGCTACTTACAAGAATTACGTACAAGTATCATAATTACAAGCGGTGATTTTGGAAGCCGTGCTAACGTGTCGGCCCGGTAAAAATCGAGGGTTTCTAAAGGTTTCGATCGAAGGGCCCGGACGGAACGAAGGGTAAGTATTAAAGCTAACTCTTCTCACCTCTTCTCCGCCATACTTAATAGGATATTCGAGGCGACGGGACTCAAGGTGTTCGTCCGATATGCGCGGTTCAATTTCACGCGAACTTTCTTGTTACGTAGATCGTTGCAATGTTGCGTTATCGAATACGAAAATGTTCTACTTTCTCTCTCTCTCTCTCTCTCTCTCTCTCTCTCTANNTATCTTTACAGGAGGGTGTTCGTGTACGTGAAAAGATAAGTTGAAAATATTGAATAAAATTTGTTTATACGAGGTTTTATCGTCGAGCAAAATAAGTTTGAATATTTTTCGAGTACGCGTGTACTTGACTCAGTTTCAGCTCGACGCATTTCATTATGTTACTTTCGAATATTTTGGAAGGCGTTCTTGTGCTTTTTGATATGTATGTGTATAAACGTTAACAGTACGATGATATCTCTTGTATTGGTAATAGGATTAATCCACAGTGAAGTTTGCCGTTAATTATGAAAGTGATCAAGTCGTGTATCTTACTTTTCGAGATACTTGTTTTTGAGTGGATATGTTACTTTTCCATTTTGTAGCAAAATATTTCAAAATATACTTTTCCTTATGATTTAAATATTTTTTATGGTAGTTATATTTTGCAGAGTCGCTTATATGAAAATATATTTCTCAGAACTTAATATAATATTCCATAACTTGGACTGT
>JAIFRP010000026.1:616456-627186 GCA_032403825.1 Odynerus spinipes
TCTCTCTCTCTCTCTCTGTTTGTCTCCCTCTTTCACTGTTCGGCCTGACATCTTTCTTCCTTCTCTCCTTTCACCTTTCCTTCCATAGCCAGGAGCCGACTCTCATCGTTTCGCCGAGCTTTCTCTCGCTCGTACCTTCGTTTTCCTCGCCGCGGTGTCGGTATTTATAGCACCGAGAAACCGCAGAGCCTCGGGAAAAGCTGCTCAGCAGGGTAGAAACCGAGCGGCCGAAGCCCCCACTAAACCATCCCAGTTTTCTTCCTACGTCGACGACGTCCGAGCGAATTTCTTCCTTCTCCCTCTCGTTCTCTCTCTTCCTCTCTCTCTTTCTCAATATTTCTCTCCCTCTCTCTCACACACACACACATACACACACACATTCCTACACAATACCCCTCGCATCTTGCTCTTTCTCCCTGCTCTCATCGCGGGAAGAACGCCGGCGCACATGGAGCCGTTATTTCGGGCTAAAAGCCTTAATCGCCGTTTTTACTCCTTTTCTTTTTGACGCAGAAAGGAATTACCGGGCAACAACGGGCACGGGTAAGTACGAACAACTGCAAACGCCTTCCTTCGACTTCGTGGCCAAAAGTACGGAGCGGGGAGTTCGGGGAGAGGAAAAGCTCGAGCTTGCGGTTCTTCCGCGGAACGAACCGACTTCTTACTTCGCTTTCTTTTTCTTCTTCTTCTTCTTCTCGAGGTGCCCCGTCTGGAGTTGAAGGCCGAGGCGCATTACCTACCTACCTACCCTTCTTCGTTACCACCACCCTTTTCTCGTGCGAATTTTACCGCGCGGTAAGACTTCCTCTGAAACCGAGCGGTGGAAAATTAACTTTTGTTTTCGAAAAATTTCCTATTATACACTTTTTTTTTATTTTCAGTCGAAAGAATTGAAAGGCTTCGTTATTTTTTTGATTTGCCACTGCGTTTATTAACCCCTTCCCCTTCACGCTTTCGTCTGCCCGTCGGTTCACGGTATCTTTCCTATACATTTTTCGAAAGTCGCACGCGGCAACGAATACGTTTCATTTAATAGCGTGGTTTATGTTTGTGGTAGTTTTCCTCGGTTAACGATCCTCTTTTCGAGAACGACCGCAAATGGGAAGAGGGAGATAGAAAACGAAAAAAAAATCTAAAACAGAAAAGAGAGGAAAATTCGAGCAGCATCGTTCGCGTGGGTGGGTTCACCGTCAGCACTGTGTGTGAGTGCGAGAGAAACAGAGAGAGTGGTGGAGAGAGAGAGAGAGAGAGAGAGAGAGAGAGAGAGAGAGAGGAAAAATGAGTCCATCGTCGAAGACACGCGTCGACGCTCGATTTCGACGCTTGTTTTTCCAGCAGCGATAAAATTTCATCCGTAACCCAGGCCGACACCAGCCGCCCATCCACTACTCTCTCCGATATATAGCAATACGCGCCGCCGATATTCACCGTCCGCATCAGACTAACCATTTTCCCTTCCATTATTTTCACGAACATTCCTACGGTTAATATTGGATTCCCTCCAAGTACTTCACAATTCAGATGGCATCTTCACCTCCCCCCAACCACCCCTCACCCACCCACTCACCTCCGTACCATCCACGTCTTTCTCTCTCTTCCGCCGCCGCCCAATATAAACGGTGTTTTGCATATCTCTAATTGCGCTTTCATTATACGGAAACGGTAGAATGTCTTAATGAATTGGTCCATTATAAACGCGAGGCCGCGCACGCTTCGAGGTGTCGTCCGAGCTGCAAGATACCGTTGCGGGCAAATGATACGAGGAAAATTGAAAAAAAGAGAGGGAAGAGAATAAAAAAAACGAGGTTTCATATCGATAAATTGTTTTAACGACGTACGATTAATATTCAGAGAGGTTCCTCGTTCAACTTTTCAACCTCGGTGGAAGTTCGAATATGCAACGAGAGCGCACAAATATCTCTCAGGAGAGGTAGATAAATTTCGAGGTACAGAATCTTTTTGTATGCTTCGAAACGAAAAAGACTTCCGAAACGTCGGTGCACGAGGTAGACGAGACTCCGAGACTTTTTTTAACGAG
Source organism: Odynerus spinipes (assembly GCA_032403825.1). Classification (NCBI taxonomy): domain Eukaryota; kingdom Metazoa; phylum Arthropoda; class Insecta; order Hymenoptera; family Vespidae; genus Odynerus; species Odynerus spinipes. The sequence goes on from JAIFRP010000026.1 coordinate 618,495, forward strand.
TCTAGTGTAACTAAGATTCCAAGACGCGATATCCACGGCATTGTGCTTTGACATTCACTCGAGCGCAGACACGGCTGAACAGGTTCCTGAACAGGTCTGCTGAACGTGCGTGTACTTATGGGTGTATCTACACGTTGGACCGTCTCCTTTGCTTGTACGTTGTTCAGACGTATTCTCGTTACATATACTTCCACCCCATGCATATAACCTTACCGCACATGACCGGCCAACAGACCCTCGGCTATCGTACGACCACTCGAGACGGCTGTTAGCATGTTGACTTAAGTACCTACGAGGATTAACAAACCAGCCACTTTTTCTCCAGCGATTCACATTTTTACAGAGACGAGGGACGAATCTTAATTATGACCTTGCCTTTTGTCGTCGTGCCGGTACAATGCTTTCCTGCATGGTACTCTGTTATACGAAGGATGACGTTACGAGTTTCGTCTTTTAAATAAAGGACGAGAATCGGGTGGAGGAGTATCGGGAACGAGTTAACATTCGAAAGGTCGATGGAAAACAGTTATGAGGCGGGCGTACTGAGATGTATAAGTTGCGATGAAGATGATATAACAGAATGACTTGGAAATGATAAAGTGAACAACATCAATGACGAAGAAATGTTTGAAATAGTTAAAAGGATTTTTAATGAAGAGAGCATCAAAGATGAAGATATATTCTCCTCAAATAATATTTCCACGCATTCTGAAGCATTCGTAGCTTTAGAGACAGTCGTCAGGTGGTATGAAGCACAGCAAAAGAGTAGATACTTTTGAGGAATAATTAACTTAAAAAAAAATGTAATTTAGTAACTCAGAAGGATTGAAAAAACAAAGACTATTAAAATGTATAGATATATATTGTTGTGAGCACGCTAACAAGCTCCTGAGAACTTCAACTTCGATCGATGAGTTGTGACTTAACGTCACAACGCTTATCGCTCTTGGTAACTCATCGGTTGATTACAGATGTTGTGCGTCTGTCTGTTCCCGACTGTGGAAGAGGACGGACGCATCTCTCCAAACAGCTGTTATCTTGTCATTATACTTATCCCGTTATATTTATTTTCCTGTTGTGTTCAGTTTGACATTAAAGTTATTATAGTTCTTTACACTTTCGAGTGCAACAATATGTATATATGTAATACGTGTAATATACAAGAAATTATAATGATTCACGTTGAGTGTAGTTATAATCTGAGTCGTTCGATTATCCGATCATCGTGAACACAATTAGTTCGGATAATCGAGGTTCTACTGTATTTACATTTAGCTCTTACAACGCTTATAATATAAAGCCACTAGTAATGTATTAGTAATGCAAATATTTTAGAACAATTTATAAAATAAAGAAAAAGATAAGACGAGTAAAGTGCATCAGAATGAGCCGGCGCGGCGCGGCGTCGACTCGGCGAGGGTTAAAGGACAAAACTTTGAGCACCGACCGTTCACCGATCCATCGAGACACGTTTTGCGTTTATAGGAACATAACCGTGCAGATGAATTGAGAGAAACGCAAAAAGAAGGGCGAGTAAACTTGCGAGGGGTCGCGTATGTAAAACGCCTTTGTTTTCCTCGAATTTCCCGAGTCGATGTCCAAAAGTTTCACGCGAGAGATCCAACCTCCTGTTCCTCGAACATAGTAGCATAGTAGAAGGCAGAACTAGATGGGCTGTCAAGTTAGCGATGTTTCCTCTGGGACCCGTCAAACGTACAGAACGATGGCAAACCTGCTTCTCTCCATGGCCCTCTCGGATGTCTCCGCACTCCCCCGGGGCCAGTGATAAAAAGCAGGACCAGTCAGCATTCGACAATGAAAGAGCCTTTACCTTCCTCGTCTTTTTCCCGACAAAAGGTTTCCATCGTAGTCGTCGTCGTTGTCGTCGGAAGGAAGGAAGGAAGGTTTCGATTCCGGCGGCGACTCGTAAACTTCCTGGATCCGAGTCCTCGGTGATTCGTGAAGCAGGGAAAGTAGAGAAGACAAAAATTTTGTTGTTAAGAACATAACGCGAAACTTCGAACCTTTTACGCGAATGACGATACCAAAGTTTACCGTGGGTGTTTATTTTCGAGTGGATCGATTTAAACCTGTAGATATTTGCACGATTTACGCATGACGTACATATGCGTGTATATGTGCGTTTGGGTGTGTGTATATGTGACGTTTTAATACACAGAGATAGCGTTTCGCTTCGCTTCCAAATCATTTAATCACGAAATGGTAACGCTTCGTCGACGAAAAGCGTACTGGAAGCGCTATCGTGATAAATCCAAATGGTCGATCGCGATATACACGCCTCGGTTATCGAGGAAGCAAACACGTCGAGCATGCCACGGGGATGGTATAGAGTGTAGCTGTAAGGAATTCGTAGATGAGAGAGGAGCTCGGCTTTATCCCTCGCACCTTCCGGAGTAGGATGAGGAGAGTCAAGAGGAGTAGACGAGATTTCAATTTGGATATTTTGATAACAAAAAGCAGAGAGAGAAAGAGAGAGAGAGAGAGAGGAGGCGACAAACGAGGCAAACCGATATCTATCGTCGAAGCCACGAAATTTCGATGGTATACCCGTGCCAATTGCACGTCGCTTTGAGTCAAATTAGAGGAGAGGTGGGAAAGGATTGTATGGTGGTAACGATCGTTCGTTAGCTGGAGGAAACGCTTTGTAGCATTACTTAATAAATTAAAGCGTATCTTATACAAAGATTTTCGATATCGTATATTTTTCATAATTATCGTTGTAGTAACATGTATAGTATTTTAGGTACATATATATGTATGTGTATAAATGGCAATGTATGGAAGAGTGCACGTGATAGGCGTTGCCGAACACAAGAATGCAGGTACGAAGATAATCGGTCGATTACCGAACGTTACGGAGTATGGGTCAGGCTACGAGCTGGCATAGCATTTAAACTTATCATTATTACTTATTAACAAACAGGTAAAGAAACCCTTTAGTTTAACAGATCATAAACAATATACAAATATAAAAATAATATATAATACAAATAAAATATACGAATAAAGTATACAAATAATAAAAATTAACACATTAACAAAAAAAAATTAAGAAATTTAGCCAATTTGTTTACATTGATAAAAATCCGATTACGGCAGTTGAACTGACCATAGAGTCCTATGATGTTCAAGGCGTAACATAGTATATCGTAGCGATAAACGTGAGGTAGCTAAACCAAAACTGACTACTATTTCCATGCAGGTAATCGAAGCGCTAAATACTTTATTCGCAAAGACAAGATACATATTATATTAGTTATACAGTTTTATATTAATAAAGTTATCTAATTGTAAATAGATATAGCTGACATATTCCAATTGTTCTTGATCGTGTCGCGTAACAATAAAAATGAATAAACCCCCTTATACGCTAACGAAATGTGAAATCCATTTTAAGAATTTATCATTTCCTCGTTGAAGTTTCGAAAGATCGTTTTGTCGCTTCTCTAGAGCTTTCTATCCTACCGTATCTCTAATGTAAGCTCGAGAACGCGGCGCCATTCAAGGCGAAGTGTAACGCGGAGACGAAGAGGAAGAGGAAAAGATTTTTCGACGGTGTTCGGGTATCACGTCAACGCTTCTTCTAAGATGCTTTACGGGATTTTCCTGCGTACGCCGATAAGCATACATTATCGTCGTCGGTGCTGGTGGATCGCGAGCATGGTCCTTTTCCTCGTGCACGGAAATTTTTTCAAGAGGAACAGAGCAAGGGAATGTGTGTACGTGCGCACGACAGAGAGAGAGAGAGAGAGAGAGAGAGAGCACCTTGATCGATTGCACCGTCCCAGTTACTCGACGTGGATACTTTATCGCGATAACTCGCTCGCTAATCGCGATCCGATTCTGTCTTCGAAGGAGAAGAAAGACAAACGAATGGAGGCGTTGAGTAGTGTGCGTTCGCAGCTTGGTAAATTATCGGTACTCCGTGGGAGAGTAACAGAGAGAGAAAGAGAGGAGAGAGAGAGAGAGAGAGAGCAAGATGCTATCGGATTCCGAAGTAAATAAAGTAACTTTTTCATTAAAGACCGTTTAATTAAATTTCGCTGTGCACGTAGATGAAAAAGACGACGGAGATGGAGATAATCTAGAAGGTATACAGAGAGAGAGAGAGAGAGAGAGAGAGAGAGAGATTGAAATAGAAAGAGAGAAATTGCACTCTAAATGGAGGATGCAGAAATAGTTGCCAAGAGACGTTTCGCTTTTCTTACCATTTCCTTCTCGCTGCTCTTATTCCACCCCCCCCATCGCTTTACACTACTCTTCAATTCTTTTTTTTATTCTCGTAAAAGCGAAAAACGTTGCATGGAAAATATCCCAAAAGTTGGAGTCTCGGTTCTTCCTCCCCAAGTACCTGCTCGCTGTCGTATCTACCGATTTCACCGGTTGCGCGTTTCTCGACTTTGTAATCGTAACGACAGAAACTGCAACGGCCGATTCAATTTCGTTACCGGTGGCAGAAACGCAAGAGGAATCCAGGCAAGCCTGTACGGAGGTTTATTTGAGAATCTAGTTATCGAGTTTGTTCGTTCGGACGATTAATATTACGAAACTTCTCAATTTGCCGGAGCGATCGGGGCTGTGGAGGGAGGGAGCGAAGCAAAGGTTGTCGGGAGTATGGATGCGGAAGGGGGTGGTCTGGAGGGGGTGAAAAACACTGATATCTGAAATCGATAATGGCATGCGGCGTTCGTTGCACTTCCTCTAGCGAACAGTAGGCACCTACGCGTACCATGTTACACTTTGGCGATATACGTTCATCTACTAAGCACTAATAGCGTTAACAATCCTTTGTTTCAGTAACAATCGAAAGTCCCGCGAATCTTCTATACCGAATGTTCCTTAATTTTTCATGGAATTTCGCTAACGTCATGTTTATGTTTTAATTCAAAGTAAAATACGCTTCTATTCTCGTTGTTTAAGTAATGAAAAGTATACTCTGATCATAATTAAATATAGATAATCGCGTATAAATATTTTCTTTGTTAAATTTGAAGCGGCATTTGATTGAATTATTTCACAGAAGGGGATACCTATCTATTTGCATTCGTCTTTATCGAGTGCAAAGTCTATAGTTAACAGGGAAACGAGGTTAACAACGAATAAACAAACGTTTAGACAACACGGTTAGGTGAAAACGAAAGCGGATAATGGCGGGCGTATATAGTTTGCCTCTCTTTTGATGCGCCACTTGCTTTCCTATAACGACATTATTGGAAAATCGAGCGGGTATTAATCCGATTACAATTTTAGCGGCGCTTCGAATACAAGCGATTATAAAGTGTTAGCTGCCTTTGTCGTTTTCTCTTCGATTCTTCTCCTTCTCATTTTCCCCGTTTCTCCGTCTCTTTCTATTTTCTTTTCCTTCTTATCTTATCTCCAGAAGATCCGCTTGTTCTTCTTCCTTTCCTTTCGTCGTAATATGCCGAGTACTAAGATCAGTCCTGAGATCCTAAAGTGGCCCTTCCTCTGCTTCTGCTCCTCCCTCCTCCCTCCTCTCTCCTCCGTTTCCTTCGTCCTCACCAGCCAGAAATAACAATGGCACTTCGAATAATGACGGCCACGGAACGAATCGTTGCGAAGCGATAGAGTCGAGATTTACGGGCGCCTTCATCATTCCGCTCAATGATGCGTCAAACGCAATCAGAGTGGAGATTATCCCGAACGAGGCCCGGAGCTTCGCACTTCCCATAACCATATCCTAGCCCGATAATCCAACCAATTATTATAGCTCGCGCGACAACACGACGATCGAAAGACGAGCGGAGTTAGACGAAACGTCTCTGAGAGGAATCATTTCCGGCTCGTCGGCTGCGTCGCCCACGTCCTTTCTTCAATGCCTACTTAACTTCGAATTACGCGGAACATTGACCACGTGATTCTTTGCCTCGGGTTATTTCCATACCGGCATCATGCAAACGACGAATCGGCTACATTTTGCGAAAGGAAAATTGATACAGGATTAAAACGAGGCGGTGTAACGTTACGGGATTGACTTTCCATCGAATATATCAGTAAAACAGATTTTGTCGCGTTATTTCGTTCGGTGGTTCGGTTTATGTCGTTTGAAATAGTTACCAAGCATTTTATTTTCAGTTGACCATCATAGCTGCTGTTTACGCGGTAAACCATACTTCTCAGGTTCGATCACATACCTATACGTGGAACAGTCGACGAGCCGGCTCGTCACGAGTCGTTACACAATTTTAACCGTTCGACTCTTGTATGTATGTACCAGTTGTACCTGTTTGTAAACATCGGATTAGAGTACGCTACATTTGTTGTTAGTCTTGTTTCACCTCTCGTACAGTGAACAGTCCGCAACAGTGCGTCGTTGAAGCTGAGTAACGTGGGATAAGATACACGCGTGTATTATACAAAACCGTCGTGGAATCTACAAGTGACGTTATATCATCTATAGGAATTAATGAAAAGGACTCAATTATAAGGGCGACAAATAAAAAACGATTATTAGGTAACGGTGAAATTTATTTACATACTTCTACTTTATTTTTCATTTAAAATCATGAAAGAGTAAAATAGCGTGAAACATTGAGTAAATAGAAAGTACAAAATTAGAGCGAAACGTATTGTACACATTTATAGGAACAAGGTAGTAAGTATTCATTATACTAACTATACGCGATTACCACGTACAAGTTCGATACATACGTCAAGCATTACGTGGCAAAATCTGGAACAGCGATAACGTGTATAATTCGTCACGAAACTTCTCCCGTACCCTCGTTAATAGAAAGATTTGTTGTTGTTACGTATTATTACATGCTAATGCGCAATGGCTTTCCATTTCTCGCGTGTACTTGTCTGCGTGCGATGAATCAGTAATTTAACGTCGAGGGTGGTATTTTAAATATCTATCTACATGAGAATATTATTTATATGTATATGACTATACATATAAAATGAACAAATTAACATAAGCGAAAACTAAAAACTGGGTTGCCGATGGAATTTTTGTTTTCGGTGAATTTTTTTTTAAACTTATATATGCATACAATACGATGTAACTTGATTTTTAAGAAACATAATTTAAATTTAGTGGATGAGCTTTCTTGAAAACTGTGGTGTGTCTATCTTTTCTCATATAATTTTATATACAGGGTGGTCCACGTAACTTGCTCACCTCGAATAATTCCTAAAATAGGCGTTGTATGAAAGAAATGTTTAGACAAGAGCTGCATGATTTCGAGGGGCACACTGTGCGGTGAATATGTTTTTTTAACAGATGGAGGCGTTTCGGAGATGTCAAGGTCAACTTTCTTATCTTATGTTAAATGGAATGCTATATTTTTCACTATTGGTTCACTAAATTTAATTTATGTTTCTTCAAGTTACATTGTATTCGCAAATTTAAAATGATCATTTTGACATAATTGGTATTTATCTAATGTAACAATTTTCTACTTAATAGACGATATACACACATACATAATTTACCTATGAAACACTATATCCTATCGATTTGTATGTAAAAAGATACTTTCATTGTTTTTACATCTATAACTTTCGTTCATTCGTAGTAACATCAACGCTACAGCCCGGATTTGTCCCTCGCTCAGCTGACCGTTTTGTCGAAACGTTTTCAATCTCGTAAAAGCGGAGTAACCGAGTGAACTAAACTGATTCCTCGTACTCCGGCCTAATTGGCCAAGCCCCCGCTCGGTTATCTACTTCCCGTTCTCTACGTACACGAGAAAGCAGCCGAGGCTGTCCTGCTAGTTTCCTAATCACCCGCCGAATCCGCCTCTAATTAAATCTTCCCTCGAAATGTCGTCTCTCCTCTCGCTAACAGCGAGGTAAAGATTTTTGCTTGGCGTAACTGAGAATATCAATCTGTTGCGATTTAAATGATTACACGAGCGAGCTGTACCTTAAAGCAGATCCTACGCAGTCAACGTTAAACTCAACCCTTATAAAATGTAACATCGATAATACCACCACCCTCTTAATTGGAATATTAATATTTTCGCAAACAAAAGTTTTCACATTCCCATGTACGAGGAGAAAAAGAGGCAAAATAAAGAAAAAAGAAGAAACCGGCACATTTTTATCTAATTTTGTAATATTCAGCTACAACCGTATGGCGCGCCACGTTTGATATCCACTCTCATTACCTTTATCGGTACTTGCAGACAATTAGCCGTTCTTAGAGCAAAATTGGGCCACGCGAAGGGAATAATGAAAGGGGTGGTCGAGATGTTCAAAAGTCTTTTACGAAAAGTAGAGCGTTTTCCGTGTTCTCGCTCTCTTTTCTCTCTCTCTCGTTCTCTCTTTCGTCGATGACACTCGTTGAAGGTGGTCGAGCACCGCGCGATGAAACGCGTTAAGCCATATAGACCTATCGTGAAAAAAAAGAAAGCGAGAGAACAAATCGGTCGATGAAGACTTTGGGAGGGTGCTCGAAGTTCGCGTTAGTAGCGCATGTTAGAAGGAAAGTAAGTCGAAGGTAAAATCGAACGGCGGGGAGGGGATAGAATCGATCACGAGGAAAAGAAAGTAGGCAGAAACTAAATTCGATTGAATCGCGCCGGCCTCTAGTGAGTAACGACGTTAGAGAGTTGGAATCGCGTTAACTATCGAGGCTCGTTGTCCTTGTTGGCTGTAACGACCGGCTTGGTAGACTCGCTCAGATCGATCGACAGAATCCTCTAAT
>JAIFRP010000026.1:627201-640041 GCA_032403825.1 Odynerus spinipes
CCCTACTTCTCTCTCTCTCTCTCTCTCTTTCTCTCTCCCTCTCTCTCTGTCTTTCCCTTCGTCATTCTCCTTCTCCGCCTCATCCCCATTTTCGTAATTAAAAGGAACTTCACATAATTTCTACCATTGTTATTCCCCCCGCTCCCTTCCCCCCTTCTATCACCATTTTGCAGCTTCCTGATAGTTTGCTTTTGTTGGCCCGTTTGCCCGACAACAGTTCGAGTATTTCAAGTTATTCGATGGATCCGATGGAGTGCTCCGTGTACCGTGATGTAGTACTAAACGCGAAACATTCGTAGGATTCGAAGTAGCGTGTTTAATGCGGCACGGTTCCGGAAGGTAAATAAGCTTTCTATTAAAAATCTTATAAGATCTAGCAGCGTTCCAATAGCGTAAAAAATATTTTAGTAGAGGATATTATGAAAATTAATTTAATCGTTTCATCTTGTAACGACTCATCTTGTAATATTAAAGAAAAAAAATGTCGTTGAATTTCTTCGCCGCTCTTTTAATAACTTTATAAGTTTAACGAAGCATTCGAAGCGAGCAACAGCAGCAACAAAATAAAACTTACAGAGAGAAATAGGGAGAGAAATACTCGTTTATCGCTCGAACGACCTTTTTTCGGGCAATTCGTCGCGAGGCACCATTCGAAGAATGAATCTCGGCGACGGGAATAAACGGCGGATCATAATATTCCTGCGTCCCAGCGGGGGCGAAGAGGCGAGGGGTTATGGGGGTGGAGAGGAAGAGGACGACGCTTGCCAAGCAGATTTTCTTGTCTCGGAGCCAACACTGTTGCGTTATACCAGACTACTCCTATCGTCCTTCGCTGGCTTTCGGTGTATGCGACGGATCTTCTCCGTCGATTTTACCGGCGGGTATGAGAGTTAGGACGCTTGGATACTCGTCCATCGTATCGGATATCTCCGGACTCGTCTCTATCGACTGTTCAAAGTGACTCCCCCCTCCTCTCTTTCTCTCTCTCTCACTATCAATCTCTCCCTCCTTCATTCACTAACTCGCTCGCTCTATTCCCGTATGCCGAGAAACGCACGCTTCCTCCTTCTCCTTGCCCTTTCAGCATCTCTATTCTCCCATCGTGACGTGTACACAATCGTGAGCCCGTAATTATGCACGATCGTTCGGGTGTAAACTCCGCGATTCACCACCCTTGGATGCGTGCAAATACAGCGATGCTCACCGCGTGGAACTCTCGATAGATACGCCCCTGATGGCCGGAACCTCGGCTAGAGAAGGCAAATCAAGGAGATTAGGTACATATGTATGCAGGTACATCGTAACACATTATCCCTGTTGAACGTGTTCATCTTGAAAAACGATCATTAGATATTAGTATTCTCTCTCTCTCTCTCTCTCTCTCTCTCTCTCTCTCTCGCTCTCGCTATCTCTTATTCCCTCGTTGCTACGATCGTTTCATAAAAGCTGTAATTTCGAATCAAAGTTTCTCCGCTTCCCTTATCGACAACGAAGACGTAATTGTTGTAAACGGTGGGACGGCGCGCAAATCTGACACGCTGTCTGCTCACCCTTCGACACGTTCTACTTGATTATACTACCGGCATCGGCAGTTTGAACTTGATTAAATCCCTGTATGTAACATATCGGCAACTTGCTTCGTCCTCGTGTTTATCTGTTGAGAGAGACCGAGGGAGAGAGAGAGAGAGAGAGAGAGAGAGACCGAAGAGAAGAGCTCGGCTACAAGAGATTGGCTTCAACCGATTTTAAGTGTAATTAGCGTGGAGATACTACTGCACGATAGATTATAATGCTCGACGTTATAACACCTTTGAACGCGCATCGTTGCCGATAACGAGGTCGACGTCGAATGAAAACGACGACCCGATACTGTCTACGTATTTGTACACGCGTATCTAGGTAGGTATAAATATACCGTTAATTAACACGGCCATGTTATTTTCTCGAAACGTTGCCGTCAATAACGGAGGATTCAATTAATTACACGTCTCTGATCAACGTTTCACTCTGAACCATTTTTTTCCTTCTCCAAGTTTTTTCTCTTTTTTTTTCTACCGCGATGGGCATCTGTTTAATTATCAATTAAATACGAAATGCTTTCCATCGTTTACGTATCCTTATTATTTATTTAAGATCGCTTCGGACTAGTTATTTTTATGCATAACATTTTCTCTTTAATATATGTATTTAATTAGATCGGGAAACGTAACGGCGATTTAATTATCTTGAAAGCAAAACCGAACGTTTGGTTATAGGTATACATATACATCGAGAATAACGTTGAATCGTCCAAGTAGCTAATATTTACAAACTCGAGGAAGAACCGAGGAACGTCGAGAAAGGGACTAACCTACTAGTGGAAAATGTGGACCACTTAGCCGGTTGGCTCGGAGCCAACTTCAATCCCTGCACGAGCACGCCAAGCTGCCTGCATTCTAAGCGCACCTGGACGACTTCCGTCATTAATAGATTATCCGGTGCGCATTCGTCTTAGAGGTTTGTTACCAATTTGTAATTCTTGTAAGTAAAATCTCGAGTGCTTTCAAACTTTATCGCTCGGTGGAAGTTTTTCTCGGTGATTTTTCTACGATAATCCCTATGGAGATTATTTCATTTTCCATTCGTTCCTCATTATTGATATATGCTTTATTAATTAGTATGTTTATTAGCGAGTCTGCGTACGCGATAATTCGTTCGTTTAATACCGATGACAAGTTTAATCTCATTTTCGTTATCGAGTCTCTGTTTTTGCATTCTCGACATATCGGATATTATGTCCTGTTATATTTATTGTCTCGTATATTTGGTATTAAATATTATTTTTTCTTCACTTTCAAATTTCAAGGTAGATTATAATTAACTTTCTCGCGTACTTTGATATTTATCGAAGGGATACGCGTCGTACTTCTATCCTGATTGCGAAGGTTTAATAACGATGCTTAAAAAATTACACGGCGACTCACCTGTTGCGTCAAAGTAGAATCGTACAGTATTTTACTTAATCCTCCAGCTAAAGGAAAGCTGGTGAAAGGCTCCCCGTGATCCGCGCTTTTCCCGAGGTGTTTAATATGGCGCTTAAATATGACTTCTACCCTCGAGCTTTTTAGATCCGCAAATCTCGTCTTCTTCGAGCTCGCTTTCGCGTATGAATACGCACGAGAGACAAAGAAAAAATAGATCCAGGAATTTCTATGAACCGACCGCATGAAAAATTTAATAAAAATATCGCATGGTCTTGCCGCGACTCTAATTCGTAGAATACATAGATAAGGAGGGTTCGTTCGAAGGCGTACAACAAGTCACGATTCCCGAAGGATTCTCCCAACTTTTCTAGGTTAACGAATCGGACATTCAACGAAATAACGTAGCCGTTGTAAAGGCACGATAATCCGTAAAACAGGAGCTCGCTCTGTATTGGTTATCGATCGGAAAGCTAGTAGTCCATCATCGTGGCGAGAGAAAACGACTGAGAGAGAAAATGAGAGAGATAGCTGCGTGCCAATTCAGTCACACCTGCTTCCCGTTATTTCTTTCTCCAAAGCCCTTCTTTCCGTCTTTGGAGCACCCTTCCTTTGGACCATCCTCGAAGAAAATCTGCCTGGAAGGTTTTCTTTCCTACCCTTACAGCTTCTCTTTTCTTCTCCGACGGTCTTCTTTTTTTCTCTCTTTTTCTTTTTCTAGCTTCTTCCGCTTCTTCTTCTTCTTCTTCTTCTTTTCCTTCATCTCTCATTTTTCGAGTTCTCCCGTTCCTCCCAACGCAACTATCACTACCCGTGCTTCCTTTTCACTCCATCCCACCCCCCACTCCGCTCGCCCTCCGTTCACCCTTTTTCTCTTTCTCTCCATCATTCTCTCTCTCATCTCGGAGTTTGCGCTGCAGAATCCGCTTCTTCGCCTCCCTTCAATCAGCCTCTTCCATATTTATGCACCGACAGGCGCTCCACCATGAGAAAATTTTCCGCGGAGTTCAAAGCGGACTACATTATGTTAATCTGTCGGGGTGGGTACGACACTGGCTCGAGGACCGCGCGACTTTAACGTAATTATTAATCACAATCCGCGGTGATGGCGACGGGAAAGGATTGTACGTCTCTTTCTCTCTCTCTCTCTCTCTCTCTCTTTTTTCTTTTTTCATTTTCTCATCCCTGCGGTCACGCTCGAGTACATCATTCGAAAGAATTTTTCTACTCTCGGCTTTTACACGTTGCGGATTAAGAATATTACGTTTCCAGGTCCTTCTCTCTATCTTTTGTTAGTTTTATAGAACGTGAGCGGATTTTACGACGCGGAAATCACGGTAAAGGGTTTAGCGTGTAAACACTTTGAAAATTTCATAAGGTACAAAATTGCAGACCACAAAAGTATTGTAATTCTCGCGATCGCAATGCAGTTTGTTCTGAAACATTGACTACACGGAATACGTTTCTTTAAATTTTTTATACCGCTGAAACAACTACAGTCCGATTGAGTTTTTTACGGTAAAGTGGAAGCTCGCGATAGTCGTAGAAAGGGAAATATTTGTACGACGAAATATTTAATCCATTGCTTTACAAGCCACTTTAATATCTCACGCGACCATTTCCACGTGGCCAAATATTTTGCGTTCAATGCGTTTTATGCAATTCCACGAATGGATCGTGAAATCGTACTTCACCCTTCGCTGCTCTTTACTCTTATATATATGTATACATATCTCTCTCTCATTCTTTCTGACAAATTCACCATTCGTTCGTTTCCATTTACAACGAGCGCTCGTACCTACATTACAAACGCGAAAGAGACTTTCTCCCTCAGGGATCGTCGATAAATAAAGCTCTCTCTCCCTCTCTCTCTCTCTCTGTCTCTCTCTCTCTCTCTCCGAGCTACGAAGGACAGATTTTAAATTAATACCTTTAACGAAATATCATATAGTAGCATGGAAAGGACTCTTCAGTTACCGATATAATTTCTTAAGCTCTCCAGCATCGCGTCTCTGTATACTGTAGATAGATACTGTGCAAACCTTTCCCGGATCCCTGAATATCATATTCATTTTGTATGCAAAACTTCTTTTACTGAAATATTGCGTACAACTCCAGGGGATCTCTTCGCGATTACGTTAGACGTAATTACGTGTAATTGAAGTCTCGTTTCGCTCGATGCAACGACGCTTTTTCGCTCGACGTGCGGGGCTCGCGACGACCTGATATAAAAATGCGTTTGATACGGTAGCCAATATTTTATTAATAACTTCGGAGCAGCATATTAATAACCTCTTTAACGTGGTATCACAAGTGGCTGATACGAAAATTCCATTTGCTCCATTTATAACGAACAGCCAACGATTTCGACAAACACTTTTAATTATAGTTCTGGACCAAGAGGGTGCCAATGATCTCTTTTAATATTTATCATATTCGATAAGTCAAAGTTTCGAGAGTTAACGCAAGATCGACGAGTGGAATAACCATGTAGATGTCTATCTGGTAAACGTTGAGAAGATTAGTCTGCTACGTCGACGTTGAGCTAATAATGCAACGAAGGCCGATGCCTCGTCGCGCCCAACCCTTTCATTGTTATTATCTTAATACGATGGTGTAAGGTCTAGTACCGTCTGACCCGCTCTCGGTTTAACGAGATTAGCATAATACCGCGAAGCCTTTCTCAAAAGTCTGTTCGCTCTCTCCCACTCCCTCTGTACTCCCTTCGTGCCCTTCAACCACCATATCACCCGCCACCCTCTTGCAACCGGTAAGCTCGTGTCTAACAGGGACTCGTCGCGAAAGTTCTGTCGCTACCCGCTCGTCTCATTTTATGCACACGTATGGTGTCGGGAGACACCTGCAAAATCCTCTCTTTACTACTGGCTACGAGTATTACTGTAGATGTCTTTTTCTAATAATCGTAAGGCGATAGGCTACAGTGAGGTAGGAATGAAGATCGTTGGTTTATCTGAACAGTACACTTTATTACTAATTAATTGTAACTCTTTATTATTGTCTCTGTACACTCTTTATTATCTCTTTTAATAGAACTGTCCACTTCAACTCTTTTCTCTGTACTCTTTCCGTGGAGATCTGAACTCTGACTAACTCTTCGTTATTCGTTTCGATGACTTCCTTTCTTATCCGCTTTACACCCGGATACTCCGGAGAGAGCAAGCCGTCGATAAACTTATCACCCTGTAATTCTTACCTAAGCTAAACCTATCGTTTACCTTAAAACATAAACTCTTTGTTCGTGGCCACCCACATTACCAACATTTTGTTTATAACATAACGTCGGCTCGTTTTAAGAAGCTGATCGCACGCAAAGCACTTAATTTAGAATATCTTTAATTAAATGCATGAGAGAGATAGGGAAAGGGAGGAACGTATCTACACGGGGCGCGTAGTGAAAGCAGAAAAATTTTGGAAAAAGGGAGAAACGTTTTGCATACTTAATAGGACGCAGTGATAGGGGTGACGGTGGTAGGTAATATGGCATTCGTAGAACGCGATCCATTTATTCTTTGACCGGTATTTAAAAGTGGACTCTTGGCAAATTAATTTACTAAATCCATCTCGTCTCGCAGCGACGAGCTGTAGGGAAAATAAGAGCGCGCGCGCGCACGCCACCGGCCAAGCCGAATATGCTTCCGTAGTAGTAGTAGTAACGGTGGCAGCAGCGGGTATGAGTAGTAGTAGTAGTCCATTCCATTGCTTAAATTATTCATGGCTTGCGGGACACTTTGCTAAAATTAGCGTGCCGGCCATAATGTTAATGAATTTTTCAGAGCCAGGGGAACCGGCTCTCGAAAGTGCGTGCTCGCGCGAAGCATGCCCGTCGCGCGTATGTAATTACATCCCCGCGGTATTCTCGAATGCACGACCGTGTACGCACGTCCATAAGCGTATGTGTAGGGACACGCGTGTAGAGGAATTTTAGGATTAGCCATTCTTTGGTTTTTTTTCGGTTACACCTCAGTCGGTGATAACCGAACACGTAGTGTAAAGATATCAATTTATGCTCTTATAAAACGATCTTGTAATTAATATTCTATTCGGGTTGCCCGGAAAGTTACATCCGGTAAGTAGGTATATAGGTATATGTATGTATCAAAACATATCGGTACATGAATTCCGAGACTAAAAACCCATTAGCTTCGTGGTAATACTCAAATGAGATATTCGACTTAATTGTTTTCTACATAAATCTGTTATAGACCGTTTATAATGCGCGCCCAGAAGCTCACGTAAATTAGACGTAATTAGGCACCACGCGAGGGCGCTAATAACTTTTGTAACAACGACGATCTGCGTGATCCTTATAGGCGTTACTTCCGCCTATGCAGGCTTGCTGTACACACCCATTGTATTCAGTTTAAAATATGTATATATGGATGTTAACTAAAAATAAGTGTCTCCGCGACTCAAATCCACGCTATACATAACAAAATCGATCTTCGTTCTTTAAATAAATTAATTTTTTTCTTCAAATTTTTCTTATAAGTCGGAACGAATTTTCCGGACAATCCAATACTATGTTCGTGTTCTCGTTAAATATTTTTCCGAGAAAATCTCGTAATTAATAGCGTGTTTATTCGATAGCCGAGCAATCGATGGACTTCGCCGGTATAAAGAGGAATAACGATTTAATTCCCTCGCGTTTTCGTGTTAATCTCGAGAAAAACGTGATTTCGATTTTTAACAACAACACAGGTACCTACTCGAGACGTTTCGAGGACGGGCGTATCCGAAAGAGGCGGGTACTTACTCTCGTGCGCCCCGTTATTCATTTACGCTGCATTTTTTTCTCGCGCGGTTTTCGCGGGATGCAACAACGGCGCGTATGTTTAATCTTCGCGAACGAGGACGAGTGGTAGGAACGTAGAGGACGAGGATCTGCCTGTGCAAAGAATATCATATACTAAATGGGCACGGGTTATTTGCCTTTCGTTCCACGCGTGCGTTCACGTATATCGCGAGATTATGACTAAAGTACGTATACTCGTGCTAGGGATAACAAATTACGTTATATCCCGGGATACTGGGGATATCTCCGAGTTCACGGCATCGTGGGATGTTTTTTTTTGTTTATTATGTATATACGTCGTTCTCGAAGCATCGCAATTTGTCCTTTTAACGGTATCTCTTCTCTCCCCGGCTCTCTCCCTCACTCTCTCTTTCCGTTTCTCGCCCTTTCTCCCTTTCTCTCTCTCTCTCGCTTTCCCCCTCTCTTTTTCGTACTCGAACACGCGCAATGCATTTCTGCTTCCGGAATATCCTTGTAGTTATATTTCCTACCTCTCTATCTTTTTTTGTCCTTTTCTTCTTCTTCTTCTTCTTCTTCTACTGCTTCTTCTTCTTTCACTTTTGCACGCGGGTACCATTAAGGTCGTCGCACGAAAATCGTCCCTCGTTTTCAGCGAGATTAAATTTCCGGAGTTAATCCCACCCGACGGACTCTTAATTCGATGCCTTGATTCGTCGTTCTCTCTCTCTCTCTTTTTTTCTCGTCGAGAAGCCGTCTCTCCACGGAAAGTGTCTCTTAATTCTAATGAGCAGAACGACGGACAAATAATTGCCCAAATTAATCGCGCTATTGTGCTTTTACTATTCTCGCAAATCTCGCGATGTCTACTCAATACATAAACATTGTACATATCGCAATAATTTGAAATAATGTGTCTTTATAAATAAGATCTAAGTATAATCTATTATATCAACAATTGCTGTAACGAATGGAAAGTACGCATTATATCGGGTTGTCTGGAAAATTCGTGCCGTTTTTTAAGAAAAATTCAGCCAAAAGTTACTTTATGTAAAGAACAAAGATTCATTTTTAAAAAACTAAGATAAATATCTCATTTCGATATATGCAGGAAATTAATGCGTTTTAGTATCGGTATTCGTGTAGGTGCCTACTGATATATTTTTACTGTATAATATATACCTACTATATGTAGGAATATAAAGAATCGGTAAGAATTTTCTGGACAACCTAATACCTTGCGTAGAGTTGTTTCATGATTTGGTCTTATTAAATATATATAATACATTTTTTTTTAAATAGAAGCAACCAGACTTAATTTTTGTCAAAATTTAATGTGTTATAGAATTCTCTTGGGTTTATTAAATTTTCACATTACCTATATATGACGCACCGGTTTCTGTTGAGAGCGCAGTGTCACACACGTTTCACGAATGTTTCACCGTAAAACCAAATAAAGTGTATGCGAATAAAATTATCCATATTATATATTAAAAAACTAGATTTACATAGTCATGTATTAGATTTTAATACCATACGAGTAAAAATCTATAGTACATTTTGCAGAATTTCAAAAAATAAGTTATGGGCTCTGGTTGGAATTTCTTCTGCGTGCCGTAATAGCAAACTTGTTAAGCTATAATTTTGATTCATTATAGAAAAATTTTATAAACACGATTAGTTCAAATTACTGTGGCATAGATACACATATATACCTGATTATTCTAAAAAAAGGAAAACATTGCCCTCAATGTCGCGTGTTATTCCCGCTCTTGAAGTATCTTCAATGCTCGAGGGTGCACGTTAGAGGCATCGTTTTCGAAGGGTGACGCTCTCGATTTGTGGATTCGCCCTCGTAGACCAGCGAGCGATGACGCGAGATAAAAAAGTTACAGTAGAAGAAACAGATACTTTCGAGGATGAGGAAAGAAAGCGGTGGTGAAGTGCCTCTTTCCACGGTGTCAAGAAAGAACTGGCAAGAGGATATACTCGAGTTGAAGTATATACCTTTTCACGCCTAACAAAGGTCGCTTCACGTCAAGTTTCCTTAATCGTGGAAAAGCGTTCGGATATTCGATCTTCGGGGAGAAGTTCGATCCGCTTCGAGGAAAATGCTTCTTCGAGTTCGGCGAACTTGACATTTGAGATCGACTTCCCATAGCTACGGAGAAGCTGATTGAATTTACAAGAAACGAGTTCGTTTTCACGGTTGAGAAGCTTCATTCGATTGTGTCGATCTTTTGATTCAAAGGAAATAACACAAAAACTTACCTTCTAATTTAAAATCATTTATTAATTTGTACAAACAGTTTTTTTCTTGTACAGAAAATCCGTAGGAACGTTGTACCGATTATTTTTCTTATCCGACACTTCATAAAGACGAAGAAAAGTAATTTTCTTCTATAGGAAATCGTTCGCTTCCACGATCGTAGTCGAACAATAAACGAATGCGTGGTCGTACACTAGACGCGCGGACGTCGACGATATCTCTCCCCGAGCATCGGATTCTCCGTCGAGTATTACTTGTACGAAGAAACGGGCAATTCCCAGGGGGTATACGACGGTGGAAAGCGACATCAACTTCCACTTCCATTCATCAATTATTTACCCTCCCCGAGCGACTGTCACGAAGGAGTCCATGAATGCCATACTGTTATCGTCCAACAGAACGACCGTACCATTGGACGAGTCGAACGGTTTCCACGAACGATCCGTGTTAAATTATTTACTTTTTTATTTCATTTTACCTTTCTCTTTCTCTCTTTCCCCCTTCTTCTCTTCTTACGTACCTACAGTTTCTTAAATTCCGTTTTAACTCGAAAAAATTTAATTTAATTGCTCTCGTGGCAATTTAAGTGAAACTGTCTCGTATCATTCGTTAGAAGAAACGTTTTCCTACGAAATCGTAGATTTAATCTCATAGCCGAGATAGGGCCGGAAGAAGAAACAAAGTCCAGCTTTCGCGAAAGCATTCGACGCTTCTTCTTTTTGCCGAAGTGTTTTTCTAGGGCTTGGGAGAAGAAGGAAAAGCGAAGTGGTTGACATATTGCGCGGCCAGGATGATCGACAAGGTGGCACTCGAAGCGAGAGACCCGAGAGACTCTCCAACGACGTTCCGAGAGTCCTAAACGGTGGATCACGATAGTGGAAAGGACTAGAAGTGGTGTATATACACACTTGGCTGTGCGTGTGTACGCTTGCGTTAGAGAGTAATAGTGGAGGAGGGAGAAGGGTGGCTTGATTTTCGTCGGTCTCGAGAAGGACCGCCGCGAGCGGGAAATAGGCAAACGAGATTTAACCCAGGGGTGGTTCTCTTTTATAATGAAGACCGATGACAGTCGGGGCCGAGCCCCGGTACTGATTCCCTCCCTCTCTCTTTCTCTCTCTGTCTCTTTCTCGGAAATGGGAGGGGTGTCGAGCCAGCCCAGTAAGTTGTTGGTTAGGATACGCCAAGGCTACTAGCCGAGGCCATTCATCCTGATTAGATGCGGTCTCCCACGGGAACAAGTCGGGAATCTCTTGGTTGACGTGCCGGAGTTATTCGCCGGCCACTGGAAAAAGGGTATATCAGGAAGCTCTCCATCGTGCTAACTCGGCCAGGAAAAGAGAGATGGACGACCGACCCGCGGAGCAAATCGTCTATCTTGTTTCTTTGGATGGTTTTAACAATTTATCTTATTTCGCTCAATTTTTATAGTTACGCTTTGAAACTTCCTGTCGTAAATTAACATCGATAATTAATGAGTTTTGAATTAATGCACTTATTAAAACACTGGTGTTCCGCGAGCTTTTTGCAAGTGTTCCGCGAAATTATGAAAGCCGAATTTTGTTTTAACGGTTTTTATAATATAGAAATATATTTATTTCTAGGCAGGATGTTTTTGTTTGTTTTTTGGATCATTACTTTTGATGTTCCGCAAATTTTTCATATAATCAAAAGTATTCCCTGATTTTAAAAAGGTTAAGAATTACTCTATTGAAACGTCAATCGCAATGATCGCCTTCGTTAAAAATTGAAGAAAAGTATCGCCATTTATAGAAACGATAGATTTGAATTCCGGTTTTGGGAATAGTCGTCTTTTGAATTATTCCGCCATCGCTTTAACCACGTTACCGGGGCTGTCACACCCTGGGAGTTCCACGGCCTACAACCGATTTCACGGGGAACTCTCGAAAAACAATAACGTGCCGTTGACTTTGAATTTTCCGCGGTACGGAGCACAGCGTTATTTCGCTCCCGCGAGTCTGGTGAGCCGGGTTAGAGTGAGAGGAGTGAGAGACAGCGGGGGACGGAGAGAGAGAGAGAGAGAGGAATAAGGAGAGCGAATTCAACGGGAGAGAAGGAGAGTGAGTTTGGCTTTCCAACCGTATTATTTCCCCTGCGGCACTTTCTAGTCTTCCGTCTCTCCCTCATGTCGTATCAGGAGAAGAAGAAAAAGAGAGAGAGAGAGAGAGAGAGAGGCTCTACGGGCCCACCGCGAGACGGCGGAGTTACGCTACGACTTTCCCACTTGTTTCTCGGACGAAGCGAGAAACAAGGAGAAGCGACGGAAGGAAGGAGAAAAAGCGGGAAAGAGGAAAGTAATAGGCGGTTGGAGGACGTGGAAAAAAATGAGAACCGAAGCGAAGCCGCCGCAGCACAGGCCGGTGTTAACTTTCGGCACTTTCAAGTTTGATGGGATTCCCCTTTTTATTCGCCTCTCTCTCTCTCTCTCTCTCTCTCTCTCTCAGTTTCTTTTGGCAGGAGGAGGAAAACCTCCGGTGAGGAAAATGGAGGTTTTCTCTGCGACGCGATATTACACGGGTTGTGAGAGAGAAAGAAAAGAAAAGAAAGGCCGGATCCCCTTACATATCACATAGTCCTGCAACTTTGTCGTCTCGGCTATTCTCGCACTTCCTCCGGCGTGTACCAACGAAAGCTTCTTTGAAACTACGTATATGTTTAAAAAGCTCACTTTTTCCTCCGGCAGGAAAAGAACGGACTAAGAAACGACCTATAATATATATGTATACATACAGGGTGTCCCAGCTAACTTGACCACCAAGAATATCTCGCTTATTCTTTATGATAGGAAAAAAATGTTAGAGGAAAATATTATTGTGTTCGAA
>JAIFRP010000026.1:678778-691078 GCA_032403825.1 Odynerus spinipes
AAAAAAAAAAAAAAAAAAAAAAAGAGAGAGAGAAAACGTAACAACAACGAACCGTTTGCTTTATTACCCGCAGAAAATGTATCGCGGCTATTCGGTTTATTGCTGCGGCACGTGACGCCGAGCAAGGGCTTTAAAACGAACGTTTCAAACGCGGAAGGTACTCGAACGTAAGCGGGAGCGGAGAATATGCGTTTTTCGTTCGATATCGCGGACACGTGCACGCAGCAGGGTGAGAGAACAAGATCGTCTATCGGTTGGCAGTAAAATCGGCATTGCGTCTCATAAAAAAGTCAGCTCTCGAGAGTTTCGTTTGAACAAAACGTCAACACGACCGAACGAGATATACGGTTAGGTGGTTCAAACTCGAATCGTCCGCTATGTGCTTCCTTCTTTTCTCTTTTCTTAAAAGCTTTAAATTAAGATCGATAAATTAAGACCGGAGTCAGCTCGAACGATCGTAGAAAACAACTCGAGCGGATGTTTTCGAGAGAAGGCGCCAAGATCGATGACATTCCGTGATAGAAGACGGAGATGGAAAAGAGGTCACGTGGAAGCAGTTGCTTTTAATTGTCGTTTCGAAAATATGGTAAACAGAAAACTTTCCGAGAGGATGCACGTACGTATGCTTGAAGTACGTTTTTCCTCACTTTTTCTTCTCTTCCGTATAAGTTATTGCAGAAAAACAAAACTAAAATGGAAACCGAGGAAAATGAAAAATATTCGAGAGTGTCTGAACTAATTAACAGCTTTTAGCTATTTGCTAGGTACGGGAAGCGTGGAATTACTTTTCGGTTGTGGACGAAAAACAAAAACTTGAAAAAAAAAGAAGAAAGGAAGAAGAGAAAAGGGTTAAGAAGCGAAGCGAGAAGAAAAAATACAGTTCAAATGCGTGTTAATTAAAAACTACCAATAACCTGAATATTTCGTAAGTAGTTTGGGCTACACGAGAGCACATTGTTACACTTATACGAAGCACCGTGCGTCGGCGAGACGACGACGTTTACGAATCGTTGAATAGTTTCGTTAACTTCCAACCGGTCGAACTGTCTCTCTCTCTCTCTCTCTCTCTCTCTCTCTCTCTCTCTCTCTCTTGCTCGTACAGGACAGAAGGGGTGGATCGAGAAAAGGGTGATTTCGTATCAAGAGGCAAGGCGCGTAATGAGACATTTTAATTAACACACCTCGCCCACGCTCCGCCAACGTGGGATTTTATTCCGATCGAAAGCACCGATACCTTTTGATCTCACCCTCTTTCCCTACTCCCTTCATCACTCTCTCTCTCTCTCTCTCACTCTCGTTCTCGCTCTCTCTTGAGAGTGCGCGCACACATTTCGGTCTCGATAAAGTATCGATCGATCGGAATTTAACCGTCTACTCGAATATACCCGCGCACGCAGATTTTGTTTCCTACGATGAACCCCCCTGTCCCAACTCGTGATTCGTTGACGTGGAAAACGAAATGACTCGTCCGTCTCGATTGCCGAGATTTACTTCAACCTCGTCGTTAAGTCGCGACGGCTTTCAATTGAGTAGGAGGAGGAAAGGAAGGCATCAATGTGTTCAAGTTGTAAGGTCTCATCGGGGCTGTTTAATGAAGTGATGTCTAGTTAAAATCATCGTATCGTATCATTTATTAGGTTTTAAGATACTTGAAGTAGTACAAATTAAAATATTATTAATTATTCATAATGTAGTATGTGTGTGTACGATTGTTTATGTTCATCGCGACTTCGCGGAAAAGTCGGCGCGGCGGCTAAACCAAAGCAATGAACAAGCCGACCGCCCGGCTATTTCTTAGAAAGATCCGTCGGCACAAAAATCGTATCGAAGAAAGAAGCAGAGCGAATCAGTCGTTAAATAAGCGTCGAACCGAAAGGTTGCCAGCGTCGAAGCGAAGAACTGAGCGTAGTCTTTGTAGTTCTTTTTTTATATTAAATATATATTCAGTTTTCTTTTCTCTTGCGTATACAACCGCGGACTAAGTTATTTTACCATCATTAAACGTATCTCACAATAATTAAGATATTACTGCAGGATGACGTTCTTTGTAAAAGTAAGTTTTATAAAGAAAAGTTTTGAGACGCATTGTCGTAATTTCGTCCGCTAATTATTCCGAGAGTATAAAAGATTTACGTATCGCCGATCGGTCGGAAGCGTTGTCTCGGTCGTGCCGGAATGCGTAAATATGTGTGTACACGACACGAGCATATTATAAACGACGTTGGCTTTTGGAATAAAAGAGGTCAGTCCAGCTGAGGAAGCGTAAGAGTATGCATCGAATAAGTTGTTTCGCTTATACATATCCTTAATCTCTTAACGCAGTTTTTTTGAAAAAAAACGGCCAAAAAAATCAATTTTTGTTGATGTAAAAAACACTTTCTTAGCTTTCACATTGTTATTTTCAATTCTCGATTATATTCGAGTGTGAAAAATTATAGCAGCATAAAATACAACGCCGCTCGAATTATCTCGAGTGTGCACAGTTTGGCCTGTTTAGCGCGCTCGAATTAACTCGAGCGCACAAGTTAAGGGGTTATGCCTATATTACAAATGCAGTAGAATCCCAATTATCCGAACTAATTGTGTTCATAATGATCGCATAATCGAACGACTCGGATTACAACTACACTCCACGTGAAAAATTATAATTTTTTATACATGACACGTATTACATAGATATGTTTTAATCGTATTTATTCTTTCAATTTTTCTGAGCCACTAAATTGCCTTTTTTTAAATTACTTATTCTTCGGGAATACTCTCTTGTTGAATATATCGTCATATCCAATGCTCTCTTCATTATAAAGTCTTTTAACTCTTTGCAAAATTTCTTCATTAAGTCGTTCACTTTATCATTTTCAAGCCGTTCCGTTATATCATTTTCATCACAACTTGTACGTCCCGGTATGATCGGATAATCGGAAGTTCGGATAGCCAATGTTCGGATAAGCGAGGTTCTACTGTAGTATAATACAAATAAAATAATTCTGCAGCTAGTGTCACGAACTTGAAGATATTTTATAGAAATTTCATTTATTCGATTATCCCGTAAGATTTTAGTCGAATGTATCTCATTAACGTTTAGGATAATAATTTCCAACGTAAAGCAAAGTCGAAGCTTTATCGAAGGTGGCAGAATCCATTCTCATCGATATTCGTTAGCATGTTGCTCGATGAAAATAGTTTACATCGGACGAGACCGCGATAACCCAGCCTAGCATCGTCGTTGCAGTGTGTCGTTGTTGCTGCTGCTGTTATCTAAATCACGGATTAAGTAAATACATAATCGACGGTGATGTCTCGCCGTTATCAACCTCCGTTCCACTTATGTTGCTAAATTTGTACGTACACGCGTACGTATCGGTCCGCTTTCCAACAGCCGATATTCCATGAACCGTGATCAAAATTGTATCGTTAAATAATATCGTTGTCGTGGTAATTAGATCGAAGTCACGTCAATTTTCTTATTTGGATAAAACATCTTGATCGAAAATGCAGAGTTTCATGGAGAAAGAAGAGAATTTTGAACGACAAATCTATATTTATGTTAAAAATGGAGATACAGGTACATGTGTATGTGTGTGCGAAGTAGAAGTGGGAATTGATGTAACATTTGAGAAAATTAATTATTAAAAGAGCTCGGTGTGCATCTGACAATCTTGAAGCTGTCTGAAGCAGCTCCAAAAAGGCAAGCTATTCAGAAATTAAATTAAAACCACAACTCCTTGCATAATCCTTTTAACCTGTCAACTCTTCCCTGTCCTTTCTGTGCATTCTTCCGTTTGATCGAGTTTCGAATTACCTTCTTAAAGGGATTTTATCCAACTTGTTCTTCGAATAAGGTATTTACTCCCTCACATACCGTATAGTAGCAGTACAGTTTCCAGAAGAAGCATCTATTGGCAGCCAGCGCTAGTAGCAATCGCTATACGGCAACTTGGCGCTTGTTGCAGAAAATTCTCACGAACTGCATAGATTTCTTACACAAGGTGCACTTCTGACTGGCGGATTCAAGAAGCGTGAATAAATAACACGGTTGAAAGAATAACCAAATATATTAAAAGATATAATTGAATTGATCTTAACCATCCTACCCAGCAACCTGAGCATATTGCTGCTTCCATCAACCTTATATGTAGTGCTTTTCCTTAAGGTCTGTTCTTGGTAAAAGCTAAGAGGTTTGACCAAGAAAAGATCGTCACGATTATTACGCGACAGGATGTAACAACTTTTACATAAGAAAGAATCGTTGGACAGACAAAGTTAAATCATTGGAAGAAACAGTTGTTCTCATTACGGCGTTATGTTTTTTATTATTACATTTTATATTAGAAAAGCTTGTTATCGAAAGGTTTCCCCATTATTTCTCGATAATCCCGACCATAATCTTCACATGTATTTAATCATTCGATTGAATTAATTTTTTCTACATTTTTCAGCGATGTCAAAACTTTTCTTTTAATGGTCGAACAATCTAACGATTATATTTTCATTCGAACGAAGGGCAAAGGCATAACGTGAATAAAATACGAACGATATCCTTTTCGGACGTCTTCGCGAATGAATTATTGCTTCACTCCGATTTCCAAGTTCGTACATTTATAAAACAGCTCGAACACAATGACGTTAAACCGTCCATGAGATCGCACCTATGTATAAATACATTCACATACATATGTATGTACATACACATATTTATACTTATCGGGTGGACTTAGTCGGATATATGTATGTATGTGTGTACGTGCTGGCAAAAGGACAACGATTCGCTCGACCAAGAACGATCGATAGTCGTACGGATGTTAGCGAAACTACTTCGCGTTTCCACGATACATCGAGTTACGATCGATCGATCGCTCCTTCGATATCTCTCTCTCTCTCTCTCTCTCTCTCTCACTCACTCACTCACTCACGCTCTTTCACTTTGCCTCTACGGTTTTCTTTTCCTCCGGATCCACCTGACCCTTCGACTTGCGCTTCGACTTCCTTCTTCCATTTTCTCCTCTTTCCTCTCCCACGATCCACCTTCTCGAAATGATAGCCACGGAAGATCCGGGTCGCGCGTAAATTTCCGGAATCTTAGCTGATTTATCGCCGACTGAAATATAGTTCGCCACCGCTACCATCGTCGGATGCCGCGCGCTTAAACCATACCTTATGTTTTACCTTTGACCTCTTCCTTCTTTTTCTCCTATTTTTCTGTTTTTTTATTTTTTATTTTTATATAGGAAACATTTATTTTCCAGCTGCTCTATCGCAATTTCGAAGCATTTTCAAGCTCAAGTTAAGAAATATATCGATGATCATTCTTATAATGATTTTTTGCGGACAAATTCTGTAGTTGTAATCTGATTTTTATACCTCCATCTCTTATTTTCAATTTAATTTATATTTACATCCTATTTATCGTTCTTAATATTTAAGTAGTTTTATGCTCCTCCATCTCTTATTTTCGGTTTAATTTATATTTACATCCTATTTATCGTTCTTAATATATTTAAGTAGTTCTATGCTCTGTTAGGTTGGATTTCGCCTTACTTCTTTCTCCATACCATATCTAATCCATGAAAATGAATTAACTCCATTGTTTTTCCAAGAGGCTCAAATCACGTGAAGAGCACCATCGAATGCTTCGACGTAGAGGGTGAAGTAAGCACAGAAGTGGCGAAAGCACCGGCAGACGCGGCTAAGGATTTGTTAGGCAAACACCATCCGCGCGTTGTAATAACAAATCACCGCTTGCTTCAACCTTCCATCCGTCGGTAGACCACCGGAATACCTCACGTGGTTCTACTCTCGGGACAGCTTTACGTCGGATTTCGAGAAATTTAATTACCGTAACGCTACTTCGCGGATTTACATATCAAGACTCTGAATAAATTATTACTAGAAAATAATCGAGTTTAGGGAATCATGGAACGGATTGATATCCAGTAAAATTTCAAATCTGTATTCGACTATCGTATTCTAAGTAAGTATCGGAATATTTCGAGACGAACACGTACTATATGTTCTATTCTGTTTTTTAGTATTGATTAGTGTTGGGTTGTTACATATCCAAAGTTTAAACATTTTATATTACTACTTTTTATATTATTAGGTGTACAAATAAGTTCGGTGTTTTTTTTTGCAAAAATATTCAATGTTTATTTATTAAAAGAATGAATACACCTCACGTGTATCTTCAAACGAACAGAAACTGCTTGTTGAGTTATACCAAGTTCCTCAGCAAGCTCCTACTGCGTTTGACAAGGATCTTCCTTCAATAATTGCTCTATTTCCTCGTCCTCCACTTTTTCGACGTTCCATTGCGTTTTACATCATTAAAATCAAAATTTCCACTACGAAACCTTTGAAACCACTTTTTGCATGTTTTATGAATCATTTGCATAGCCTCAGCAGCATTTTTCTTTAACTCGAATGCAAAAAGAATACAATGTCTAATGTGCTTTTTCTAAAACGCTATGGTGAGAAATATTGTTTGTTGAGGTTATATACTAATTAGCGTAAAGTTACATAGTGCGTTTAATAGGGTAAGGTTAATACTTCAAGATACCGAAGTAACGGAAAAAATTTGTATTTGAAACGTAATTACAGTTGAATATATGTAAAGGCACCGAACTTACTTGTACACTTAATAAAAAGACTAGTTATCGAAAGGCTTCCACATTATTTCTCGATTGCCTTCTTTCGATGCTTTCGTCTCCGCCACAAAAAAAACACATCTCACGCTTGACGTCATCCACCGATAGCGGTTATGCAGACGCGCGACAAAGGAAAAGCCTGAAAGGACCGGCAGTACCCGTCTAGACGCGAAGCAGTGTAGTTCGTCGTAGAAAGTTGTGTCAATTTATGTATCGCTAGTTTTACATATGTATATTCATTTTTTTTCTGAAACTCCCAAAGTTCTGATTATACGTGTCATGATTCTATTAGGTTGTAACATATGAAATGTCCGATTTTAGTGTATAGATTTTAGTGTATTCTCTTATGCATCTAACTTCGCATTTTTACGTTTTGCTTTACAATATGAATACGCGCGATCTTCGTATACTTTTCCTATACGAGTGGAAAACTGGTAACAATGCAGCAGCAACTTTAATTTTAGATTAATTGAAGCTGTCAATTGAAAGAAACTTCCGAACAACGGTCTGAGAACTTGCCCAAGAATTCAACGTAAGTGCTATGACGATTTCACGCCACTTGAGTAAATGCAATTGGGAAAATACGTTTGGGAAAGTTCGAACATTTCATATGTTACAACCTAATACATATTGTGGTGATTACATTTTATTAGTTGTGCGTAATCAGCATGAATGTAATAAGCTGGAAGAAATGTATGTCCAATCTCCGCCAATAAGCTTGATGTATTGTTTTCATAAGTTCTCCTTCGTGCGTACTTCATGTAACGAAGCACCGTATGACGTCGACCTCTTAGCAGTTACCGATCGTCAGTTAAACAGTAAGGACGTAATTATAATTAACTCCCATCCCGATTTTATAAAAGTCCAAGTAGTAATTATCGAGAACATTTCATTACATTCTTTCTTTACATAATGCATAATAATTTACATAATACACAATGCACTCTTTACATAACTTAGCACAAGTACCTCAACCGCATATGTATCAATGCGAACAAATTCATCGAATTAATTTCTTTTGCTCGCTTTGTACTTTCAAACGTAACTTGATTAATTAATTATTCTTGTTCAAAAGCACCGTATAATCTTACCATTTTGCATATCAAAGGGTTTTTATAATACCCGTTTACAAATAATCAATTAAAAGAGTAAATTGTTTAATTATTTATTTACATACAATATAGATAATAACTGAGTGTATAAAAATTAGATGACAAGTGCTGATGCTGCACGAGAAAAGAATTTTTTATGATCTGTCGATCGAAGCTATGAAGATTTTACGGATGCTAAGAACGTTTCGATTTACCGAAGGTAGGCAAACGGAAGAAGAGAAGAGGAACCGAACCGGTCGTAGGGAAAAGTGGAAACGTCGAATGCGTAGTAGGTAAGAAAACGGAAGTCAAACGGAGAAGGAAGGAAAACGTGCGGAGAGTCAGTCCACGCACGTATTCCATCAAGTGTGCGGCCCGGAAGCTGGCAGAAGGGGTCGAAGGTGGATCGTCGTAACTATATTTTGCAGTGGCGTGCTGCTTCGGCTCCCAAGATAAATGTAGCCACAGTCGAATACGGTCTCCTTTGAAGGTATCGAAAGCGAGTGAAAGAGAGTGAGAGAGGGGGCGGGGAAGAGAGAAAGAGGGAGGGAGAGAGAACGTGTCATTAAACCCGCCCTCTTCGGTGCGATTTAGATCAACGTTCTACGATAAACTTCAAACTTCCTTTCCTGGCTTGGGTCGGTCGTTATCAAATCCACGCTTGCAAAGGGAAAAGAACGATCGATTTTCTTTTTTATGTATAGAACTGTGCGTTCGAAAGCGGACATACGCGTAGATATCAAGGAAAATCTTATTCCGGCTTTGATGACATTAAAGTTACCTGTGTCTCATTATTTTTTTATGTCCTTTTATTAAAACATGACAATTTAAAAACCTATTCAGTAAATCCCCGTATAGCACGGTTACAAAATTAAAGAAACCTCGTACAAGACGACATATAGCGAGAACTTTTTATTTTTATAATATGTTGAATTTTTAGGTTGAATGTTGCTGCTTCCGGAGAAGTGAATACGTTTCTTACAACGCTTATAACAAAGTTTATTTGCTCTTTGGTTATTCTTTACAGTCACGTGGACGATTTA
The DNA here is from genome assembly GCA_032403825.1 of Odynerus spinipes. Lineage (NCBI taxonomy): Eukaryota > Metazoa > Arthropoda > Insecta > Hymenoptera > Vespidae > Odynerus > Odynerus spinipes. The sequence continues at coordinate 687,557 of JAIFRP010000026.1, forward strand.
ATAGATTAATTAGGATACAGGTTTATTACGCACTTGGTGTTTTACTTTTACTTGGTGCTTATTCTTACGGACCGGAACAGAAAGAATGACTTACTTTCTTTTAGTTTCTTACGTATCGTCTCCTTTTTCTAATCGAGCGCAACCATTAATTGTTTTACTAATTGAGCGCCACCACTATTTCTATTTATTACTTTAGCTGGATCGATAAACTAGAGATTATCTTTTCATACATCTTTTTATCTTTCAATACATAAAGAATAAACATCAATACACCATCATCAATACATAAAGAAAAAACAGTACTTCGAATTGAATTGTACTTTTTTGAAGTAATTTACATAATATCGTATTGTTTAGGAATTCAACCATCGTGTTATATGGGGATCTACTGTAAGATAGCAAAGGTTTCGTCTCGATTGATCCATCCATCTTCAAATACGGCCCGGATAAACATAAAGAAACAACATCGTCTACTATCGAATTGAGTAACCTCCTCCTTTTCCGAAGTCGGTTAAAAATAATTTCTTCTTTCTGATCCAGAACTATATCGTTGCAGATCGACTGTACTGAAGAGCGTCCAGTATCGCAGGCGTTACGATATTATAATGAAAATAATTAACAGATCATTTTCCGAAAAAGGTCGATAATTTACAAAGGTTAATCTCGTTATTGTATCTATCGTGTACATTTCGAAGATATTACGATACGTGTAACTATCTAACGTGATACGTGTTTAACGAAGTAGCTCTAATGCAGCAAGAGCTCGTAGTATAGCGTGGTATAACAGGTGGAAGGTAATTATAGCGATCTGAAATTCCCGTAATCATCTTTCTGCTGGTGGGTAGAGGTATATGCGGAAGAAGAGCAAAACAGCTTATCGATACTTGTCCGATCGAAGCCGCTCTACACACCGAGGACGGAAAGGTAAATTTAACGACGAGCTGCAAATTGCTTCGATCCTTCTCGCGCTTCTCGGCTGTTCTTTCGATTCACTCTCGTACTCTCGTGCGCGGGCGCGAAAAAGAAAGAAAAAAAGAGAGAGGGAGAGAGAGAGAGAGAGAGAGAGAGAAATTTGCATAAGAAACTCCGTGACGCGAGGGCGAATCGTCGGTGATCACGACGCTCTGTATTCCGTAAGCACCTTTCCGTATCGACAGGAACAAATATAGCATTGAATCGAGCTGCTGTTAGCCGAGCTACGAGGAACGAAGTGGAAGCACCCAATCGACCTTTGACTTTGATCGATCATGGTGCCTCTCCTTTACCGTATCCCACGGATCAGCGTAATTTCTATCTCTTAGAAATTTACTACTCCGACTGGATTCGACAAACGAGGAGAACGATCGATCGAACGATAGATCGAACGATAGATTCGATGATCTCGATAAAAATGTTGAACTATCAACGGAAACAAAGCGAACAGGAAAAATAATACGATAGCTGCTACTCTTTTTATTGTTTCATCGTTTAAAATATCAATCCCGTTTCATTTCCCATTTGGAATGATTTTTTCAAAGTGGAATAAGATAAATGAAAAATTCGTTCGAGCGCCGAATCGGCGAGAGACGCGCTGATATATCGTCCACGTCGTTTCGCCCATCGAGCATGATAATTCCACGTATATTTTCTTCTTCGCCGGCCGATGTAACGGCAACGTTATAACGGGAGCGACGTAAGAGAAACTACCGGTTGTAACGGTTACCCATTTTCGTTATTCATCCGACAGCGAGACATTTTTCATGTTGCACGAGCTCATGGAACTCGCCGTATGGCGATCGGAAAGTCAATGGAGAACAATAGGACGCCGTTTCTCTCGGGATTTTGCGAGAGCGACGTTTCGCCGAGAAGGAAAGACGGAAAACGAGTGTGGGAGATGCTTGTCTCGCGTTCGTCCGACATTATTTCATGTCTCCTACCGAATAAAACAGGAGAGGCCACGGCGGCTGACGTTCGAATTGTGGGAATTATTATTTCTCTTCCGACGAGAAAAAGTACGGAAGAATTTCTTTATTTTTTTTCTTTAAATAAAAACCAAAATAAGACTCTCGTCTCGTAACCATCGCTAGTGTCACCTCGTTGGCCCTTGAAGCACGGGCCCTATATTAAGACGTTTGTCTTGCATCTGACGTTGCACCTCACTCGTGAGAAATAGAAAGCCCAGGGTGTTCCTTGAGAAAGGAGGTTCGCCCATTCTACGTTGCTGCGCGTGACGTCTAACGTAACGCCAATAACTCACCTAGCGTAGAAGGGCCCACCGAATAGGGAAGTTGTTCTCCTTCAAGCTAGTAAGCCCTACCTCTTTCTCCGCCCTTTTCCTTTGCCCTCGTTTATCCCTACCAACCTACCCAAACTTCTCCGTCTACTTCTACATACGAAAACGAGCTTCATCGATCTTGATATTAGTCCAAGACTATTTTTCCATCATTTTAACACACGACCAGCGCAATAATTTATTACGCTTTCCTACGTTTATTTCGTTACGTACACCCACGCGTGTCTTTTAACTTCACTCTGGTTTTTCGTTTCCTCGTTTCCTTCCTCTTTTAATGTCCATCTTCGTTCTACTTTTATTACACGACTACTCGGCTGTTATATAGCGATCTTTTTCACGGAATATTTTCTCTCTGGAAATAAACTTTACTTTTCTCTGTCTGTTTCGCTCCTCCTCTCCTCCCCTCTCTCTCTCTCTCTCTCTCTCTCTTTCATGCTATTCCAGCAGCCCAGCACCACCGCCAGCGTCATCCTGAGACTCCTCCGGAATAACCCTAGGAACCACCAGGCAAGTTTGCGAAGGGATGAACGAGAAATTACAGGGTGGTTTAGCTAAATTCCTTCTTCGAGCTGCCCCTCTCTCTCTCTCTCTCTCTCTCTCTCTCTCGCTCGCTCTCTCCTCTCTCCACCTACGTTTCCCAGACTTCCGTAGGCTCCCATTCCCAACGGGATCGGTAATTACTACCGAACGAGCTGGCTCCGATCATTAATTTACCTTCAATTTCGAAGGTTATGCTTTGCCGCGAAAGCTACTACTACTTTGCTGGTGGCTTCTACTGGCCACGGTGCGTTATCCCGAGGAGTATTGGCACAGAAAAAGGGAAAGACAACCCGTGAGGGAGATAGAGTGCGAGAAAGAGAGAGAGAGAGAGATGGCTAGATGGATTTACAGATGGAAGAAGAGAAAAAGAGGAAATGAGCGAGAGAAAGGATTTTCCCTCGCGGGAGAAAAATCGAAATGGGATAAAGTCAGGATCGAATGGCTTCCTTTCATCTTCTCTCTCTCCGAGGCTGTTTTTTCCTTTTACAATTTTCTGCTATAAGGTAGCGCGCTCAAGCCCGGCTTTTACGTTCAATGAAAATCGAGCGGGACGAGAGGAATCGCCGATGTGTCAGAAGCACGCATATTATGCGATCGTTCCGCGCGTATTCGCGGTTTCCTCGGATAAAGGACACCAGTATAGTACGTGCATTATGATTTGCGGTGTGCGTGTGCACGAATATATAGGGGTACACTAGAATGTGAGTGTG
>JAIFRP010000026.1:694736-704855 GCA_032403825.1 Odynerus spinipes
AGCGATACCCCAACTCGTACCTCCAATCTCGAGAGATTGGAACGAACCGGGCATCACAATACGATAAAGTGGAACGATCCGAAGGTATCCTGGTTTCGCTTCGATGAAGTTCTCACGTGTCTATTTGAACGTGTCATTTTTCGTAGAAATAGATATCCTCGTTTGCCGCCCTCACGTGGACACATTTAGTTTCGATCGGATATAGTTAGGTACGGATCGTTGACCTCGGAGCTCTTCGCCCTATTATCTGTCAAGGAAGAAGAAAAAGAAGAAGCTCAGATTTAGAGCATCGTCGATAAGGAAAGCCTCGATAAAAAGAAGAGGATTCATTCGGGAGTGTCGTGACCCTGCAGAATTACCGATTTAATCCGAAGTTATAGCGTTTCGAAAGCCAGTCGCCTCTCTCTCTCTCTCTCTCTTTCTTTCTTTCTCACTCCTACCATAGCCCTAAGGATCTTAACGCGATCAGGGTGTTAAGGGCAAAAGGTGATAATCGTGGCATTAGCACCGACGTCTGCGGGCTATTACGAAGATTCGAGGTAGGCGTTAATGGGGAAAATGAAAGGTTATCTTTGCGCGGTAGATAGAAAGTTTTACTTTACAGAACAAGAATTATATCCACCTTACTTACTCGTCCCCTCGCGAGCTCGAATTTTTCGCGATAAATCGTATCCCCGTTCTCTCTTGTTTAGATTTATTTATCGAGCAACAAATGACTTTCCGATCCGCCGTTCTATCTTCATTATACGTATATTTCAGGCAGAGACGGGTATTAGCTTCGCGGGAGACGAATCGACGTCACAATCGTGAAAATTAATATCCCAGCCAATTTTGGGATTACCAGGCCGACGAAAATGATTCGTTCGACCGCCGAACTTAATCCATTCGAACGAATCGTAAACAAAGTGCGACACGAAGCGGAAAAGAGAGAGGGTGGGGGGGAGAGAGAGAGAGAGAGAGAGAAAATATGCGGCAGATGTTTCGAATGTTCCAATAAAACACCAAAGCTATCGGTTCGACCGCCGGTACATATCGCGCGAACCAGACCGGATCTACAACGCGCTGCGTCTGACATTAATGCGCCCTACAGTGGTCCATTAAAAAGATTCAGTAGACTTTCTGAAAGGAAGGGGAAAAAAGGGAAGGAAGGTGGAGGGCTATCGCGGTTAGAAGGTGGTGAGCACGGAATCGATAAGAATCCGACTGGTGGGTGGGTCAACGTGGATCGTGGTCAACCCTAAAGTAGGAAAGAAGAAAGAAAGTGGACTATGCTCGAGTTTGGCCAAGGGCCATCACTGCCACCCTATCAGATAATATCTTAACTACTTATGCCGTTACGTTCGATTGTAGGAAGACCACCACCTGTGCTCGGAAAGGGTTAGAAACATGTCCTTAAACGAAAACGACTCTATCCACTTCCGCTGCGTGTGAAAAAGGGTGGGAGGAGAGTAAACGAAACGCGTTTGTTAGAAAATTTATTTTTATTTTTCTACGAATAAATTTACGAGATCTATACACTGTAGTTAGTATTATTTATTTATTTATTTATTTGTAATGAACGGGTTACAAGTACCCTTATAAGTTATAGTATAATAAACATAGTATTGTTGTTAGTCTACCGTATCAGACATAATCTTATATAACATGAATTTCTGTCGACATAATTCTTAGAGAATTCCTACATGATGATAATGATCCAGAAAAAAATCCACATAATCGCTATACATGTTAGCTATGAGACACACACGATTTATAGGGTCTTTAAATCTAAGATCTGTCGTAAATTTTGCACTGCTAAACAATTGCGCTTTCCTTAATTGACGTGGAGGGACATGTAACGCGATCAGCTCGAAAACTTGTGAACTACATGTTATCCCATTGATATCTTTAAATAAGAAAAGAGGAGAAAAAGTGAGAATTATAATACTTAACGAAAATATTATACAGTACTGTGAGTGTCCACGAACAAAGAGGCGATTGAGTCGCTTGACGCATAGAACGTCGAGTGTTTGTGTTTTAGGGTAAGCGATAGGTTCAGCTTATGTAAGAATTATAGAGTGATGAGTTTGTCGACGGCTCGCTCTCTCGGAGTGTCAGTGTAAAAAGCGGCTAAGAGGGAGAATCGTTGAAACCAACAACGAAGAGTCAGTCAGAGTTTAGATCTCCACGGAAAGAGCACACAGGACAGAATTGAAGCGGGGAGTTCTGTTAAGAGAGAATAAAGAGTGTACAGAGACAATAATAAAGAGCTAGGCTTAATTATTAATTAAGTCTTTAATTGTGTTATTCTAGCATTTGATATATTGTTCAGACAAACCAGCGACCTTCATTCCTGCCTCACTGTAACTTATAGCCCTACGATTGCAGACTTACATCTACAGTACCTACTGATTTATATAACAAAAAAAGCAACATCGCCCACTGTCGAATTGAGTAACCTCCTCCTTTTCGAAGTCGGTTAAAAACGAGATTATAATAAAAGGCATTCCGCTCGTAAAGAATTTCTCGCATTTCGAGTGAAAGAAAAGTTAACGCGCAAAATTTAAGCGCCAAAGGAAAGGGAAATCGCGATACGCACTTGCGTCGAGCGGAAGAATATAAGGATAAAAAATAAAGAGAAAGAGCGAGTGAGAGAGGTATACATAGATACATATATAAAGAAAGAGAACGGAGAAGGACGAAAAGGCATTCCGCACGCAACTTCTCCGTCGATGAGAAGAGGCGTCGCGGTTGCCCTTCTCCTGAAAGTTTCATGAGTCTCGCACCGATCAAGGGCCGGCCTTTTTATTCACGCGGAGTGCTTTGCATTTTTACGACGAACGTCCCGGTATAAGGTTATGTAGAGCACAGCGTGCCGAGACCGAACTCTTCTTTTTCTCCTCTTCGTTGTCACTCGGTGAGACCTCTGAGATGTTCGACGCGCGCAACGTATAACAAGAAGCTCGCCCCCTGCTGTTCCTAAGATCTTCCCTCTCTCTCTCTCTCTCTTTCTCTCGTTCACTCTCACCCTCCGTGTTTCTTTCCTTTTCTATCGTGGCCCGACGTCCTTCCGCGAAAGTGGCACCCAGTGGACGTATAGATGCGGATAGGATGCACGTTGGTCGGTTACGTTGACCGAATAAGTGATGCGATTCGCGGTACGAATCGCGAGAGTCAACTAACCAGAGTAAAAAGCTTCACGAAAGAAGATGCGCATCGTGTTATTACGAATCGTGATTGAATCTCGCTCTCAGGGTCGAGTTTAAATCAGGATGGATGGTGGAATTGTGAAAGGATACTTTGAAAATTTATGTATTCTTCTTTCTTTCCTCTTTTTCTCTTTCCATTGTGGGAATTAATGGACGATCCTCCGGAGCTGAAATCTGTTCGAATAAAATATACGATCGTTCCAACGAACCCTTTCGACCCTTCCCCAAACTTTTCCATCTCTTTTTGTCGCTTCTTATATAACTTTATTCTTCGTCCCGGCGACTGAAACGACGACACCGACGACTCGACCTTGAGTCGCCCAATCTCATTCTTATTCGGGAAATCCCATATTCGACGAGGCTCGATGTGTTCCTCCTCGCGAACTCGTTCGTATCTACCTACCTCTAGTGAAAAAAAAGGAAAAACGCCTGTCTGTCTTTCTCATTCTACTCTTCTAGAATTCGTCGGTGACGACGTACACAGAAGGAGAACTTGGGATAAGTAGATCCGTCAGGTGCGACCCGGAAAAGAAAGCTTTCAATGGAAACGTCTCGGGCTAAGAACGTGGATTTCCGAGTTCCTCGAAAATCGACGAACTTTCGACCGGTGGAAAGAGGAAGCGACCTCGAGACCGTTTTCCCGAGCTCGAACTCTAGCGACCAAGGCTATGCCGGGACGATATCCATCCGGAGTCGTGGGCAAACACGCCGAAATCCGAAGATCCATTCTTTTCCTCTTCGGAGGGACGAAAGGTCCTACTTCGCTTCTCTCTTCCTTTCCCTCCTCTATCTCTCTCGCTCTCTCGCTCTCTCCCTTGCTCTCTCGCTCTCGCTCTCTCTCTCTTCTTCGTATGCGAGATATTCAAGGTAGAGGATAGCGAGATCTCGTCGAATAGTCTCGTCACGAACAGGCTGATGGATAAACGCGAGCTCGGCTACCGAGAGAGAGAGAGAGAGAGAGAGAGATCAAACGTTAAATTTTTGTTAACTAAAAGTTCAAAACAGTGAATAGTCGCATCATTTTTATTTACTTCACCTTTAGCCAAATAAATAAAGTAATTCGTCGTTCGAATAATGCCACGAGACCGGAAGTAATCTAATCCATCGACCGATCAAGGGAAGACCGGAGATATAACAAGCCGAGCGTCCCGTAGTAAAGTTAGGCGGGGGTCGTTAAATTTCGAAATCACGGGCACAGCTGGTTTCCTGTGGTGACCGTAGGAAAACAAACCGCGTGAGCGAGCGAGCGAGCGAGCGAAGGAGCTGCTCAATAAAACATAAGAGGGCGATCAAATAAAACCACCGACGCATTGAGATACTGCGTGGTAAAAGGGAGAAGGAGTATCGGTGTAAGTGGGAAAAGGGCGAGAGAGAGAGAGAGAGAGAGAGAAAGGAGAGAGTGGAAGAACGAAGGGGAAGTATACTGCTGAAGAAAGACAGAAAGAGTTTGTATATGTGTACACACGTACGAAAAAAGAGAGAAAGAGAGAGAAAGAGAGAGAAAGAGAAAGAGAGAGAGAAAGAGAGAGAGAGAGAGAGAGAGAGAACGAGGGAAAGGATTCAGCGCTCATCGATCCGGAAGCATCGGCTTACTCGTAGATCCGGTAGCTGCTCTCTTCACGGGTAAACGACTTTTCCTCTTTCTCTACGAATCGCGCATACCATCGGTGCGGAATCGTAAAATTCTGAAAAATTTATCGCTCGCTGCCTTCTGGCTCCCACCGCGTGCGATATCGTCAATGGGATGAGTTCCACCCGGCGGAATTCCACAGAAGGCGAGACGGTTGGTGCTACATATTTAAGCGCTCGATCATCTCGCCTGCTCTCGGTAAATTCTGGCAATGGGAAAAAAGAGAAACCTCGAGGCAACCCTCCCTCGCTCTAGGACCACCACCCTCCATCTCTCTCTCTCTCTCTCTCTCTCTCTCTCTCTCTCTCACGCTTCGTATTCGCGCCGTTCCTTTCCTGTCTCGGATGAATTTTTGAACGACCATCGAAACGTATCGCGGGCGGCCTCGCGAAAATAAAAATGGATTATGCCGCTTAAAAGGGGTTGCCGCTAGGCATTCCGCCTCTTTTCTACGGGAATTCGCATTTATATCGAACCGCCGGCACATTCTCCCGCGATTTTCCATATCTTTCTCTTTTTTTTGCCTACTCTTTCCACCTATTCCGCTATTCTTCCCCTATCTCTTCGTCTCTTACCTTCTTCTTTTTATTTATTATTTACTGACGTCGCGAATTGGTTTCAGTGAAAATTGGATTTCGTGTAAAGCTATCGTGTCCTCTTCCCTTCCGTCTATCATTTTCTTTCTTTGCCACAACCGCTATGTAATTTTGAAATAACTCCAGCGGTGGTAAAAAATGAAAGAGAGAAAAAATCTTGTTCACTTCCCTCCTCCCCCTTCCCGCCAATAACGATATTATCTACCACATTGAAACATTCGATAATAAACCTTTCAAGTTCATACTTCCCTTTAAAACGCAACTAAAATATATTTACTCTATTCTATGACATCTCATATCCTACATCACACAACCAACACTCATTTTTCTTTACATTTTATCATCCTTGTAAGCAAAAACAGATTACACATCTCGAGAACTTCAAAGTTGCAACTTCTCCAAATTTGTGATAGAACAATAAAAGTTAACTCGAAGTGAACTGTTACACGGACATACATATATACGAATCCACGAGTAAACTACCGCGAAAGTTTCTATCTGAACTAAGTACGAGTATAAGTGGAAACACCCGATGATACGATAGCAACGTCGAAACAATGAAGATACCACGTGTATATAGACGCGTAAGATATACGAACACGTAGTCCGGCATTCGTAATTCCGATGACGCGATAATACCGAGCGCGTCCTGCCGTCCGAAACAATTTATAAATCCCTATCTCGACGCGTCGCTTTAAATTATGAAGCATTTTATAACGAGAAGCTCCAAGCTGCTCGTCGACGACGGTCACAGGTACAAAAGCTCGCGCGGAGAGGAAGACGCTCGCCGATGGTGAAATTCTGTCGCGAAATCGACCCTCGTAATTTCTCTACCCCTCTCCTTCCACCCCGAACGCCACCTGCTCGCGCACGCGAAACCCGATAGACGTGCAATTAATTGTCCGGGCATAATTAATACCACAACGTGGCGACGAGGAAGTCGAAATTATTAAAAGTTCATCCGTGCGCTCGCGCGTTCGCTGATTTATACGGTCGTTACTCGCGAAACGGTGAAACAAGTGGAACTGCTAAAGAAGCTAAAAACCGTGTTCGTTCCTTTGCCGAGTATCGCCGCGGGGATTTAATTATTGTCCAATTAACGTACTTGCGTGCGAATAGAGCGATACGTGAGTTGTCTCGAGAAGATTTACGCTCCGAGTAACGATAGATATGTGTATATATTCTCTTGATGATTTTTTTTGTTCTTTAATCGACCAAAAATAAATAATCGACCATCCTCCGGTAATAATAGTTATGTACAGGGTGCGAGGAAAGTAAGTGTCACGACTACAATAGCGTTATTCTACACCTCTGGATCGGTGGAGATCTCAACTTTTGCCTCAACTTTTTCTATGAGATCTCCACCGATCCAGAAGTGTAGTGAATAACGCTATGGTAGTCATGACACCTACTTTCCTCGCACCCTGTACACGTTGTATATCCTCCGGCCCATTACTGTGAATAGGCGACGTTATTCTCGTTTATATGAAATTAAGCGACCGTACAGATTTCGTTCGTTAAGTAATATCAGCTCGCGCGAAAGTGAGCATTACCAAAGTACGGTAACTTCCGTTAACAATCATGCCATAGATTAATTTGCACGATGTAATAATGCAAATGCACTAAATTCGTATAGTATACGCACGCGGATAACGCGTATCGCGATCATCACCGCGTTGGTTACGGTGCAGAGTACCATAAATTGTGTAACGTGTTATGGTAAGCTCGTTTCGCGTAAAATACCGCGTTAATGGCGGGTAAGTACGGCCGATGAGAAGAAGGAAGTAGTTTAGTGTCCGCAGAAGATACAGATACTAGGTAGAAGGATGTTCGTTGGGGCTAACGAGACTTGTAAGACCTTCTTGTGATATCGAGTCCCTCAGGAAAGAGCTTGTTCGTCTAATGGATCAATTAGTTCCGTCTACCGGGTGTCCAATCAGTGTCAATGAAGCTATTAATGCGAAAACCTAATAATTACTAACGATATTCTCGAAGCTGCTGCTACTGCTGCTGTCGTTACCGCTACCGAGGACGCCGATGCACCTTTTCTTCATTATTATTTTCCCTTTCGGCGTTCTCGTGAATAGGAACAGACTTCGGTCGTGGCGGCTTACTGGATATCGTCTAGTAGCACGTCGTAAAAATATTACAGCGCAAACGCGTCGGCCGAAAGGGAGAGCCGTAACGAACCGCGAAGATTAAATTCCGTAACGCACGTAGAGGTATGTACCTATGTACGTACATACGTATACACGATACCAACAAAAACGGGCTCCCTCGCTCGCCGAGCAACGATGGCATTCATCGATTTGTCCATTATCTACATTCCAATTAGCCATTTGCTCGCTCGTTGCATTTCTACCCTAGCGATTCACGCGTTCTGTGCATGAACCCGAGAATGCGATAACTTTCTATATTGTCTCTCTTATCGATGCTGGCTTCGGCATCGAACGAGCTACCTCGTTGTGGTTTTACTGATAGACTCGAGCTATCGACCGTGTTAAATCATGCGTTTCGGTTGATTATTTTTTTTTTTTAGAGAAACGAATCTTACCTTATCGAAGACAGCTCGGTGATCCTGTTAATCCTTCCTTATAACACTGGTTTATACCAAATTTCAATCCGTTTTTTTATTGAAGTGTTCAAAAATTCTTTCGTGCATTTACTTTGCATTAAAGTACTACGTTTATCGAGAACAGAGAATATTTATTTATGGGAATAATGTGATTATGTGTAACACGTTCACACGTTTTTTTCACGAAACGCACTTCCGGATTATACTATAAACCTATCGAACACGAGTAGGTATAATTTTAAACATAAAGCAGTCCCGAAAGATTGGAGGACTCGTCTCACACGTGCACGATCATATCCATATTTATTTTTCTAAATCATCATTTCTCGTTAATTTGCCAGTTTACGTACACTGTTATAATACTCGACAGTTTCTGTAATAGAAACGACCGAAGCGTGAGAAATGTGCAATTAACCAAGTCAAATATCACCACGGTTATTCCGCCACGAGTAAAAAACAACTTTTTCTTTTCGCAAAATTTCTCTTAGTTATCGTTAATTTAATATTCCTCCACGATATCGATTCTTTGTTTAAAATACGATAACGAACGTACACGTCACTAACGCGAAAACTCGAGGACCGGCCAACAAGGGATGCAAAACATCCGCACGCTTCCCGGCGACTGGAAGAGTGGACGAGCGCCGACGGCTCTTGAAGCAAACAGTGCGCATGCGACACAAACAAACCGTAAAGAAAAACACGATGCACCCTCGAGTGGGGGTGCGATACCCCGGCTATACTTAACGAACTATTATGGCCTTACGGGAAGTCGTCGTGAATGTAAAAAACGAAGGAGAAGAGAAAAAACTTATGATAGACGTAACATCGATGGTAGAAAAAAAAAGATAGACGTCTCGAGGATACTATCGTTAAAGGATCAAGAAGATTTATAGTGAATAATAATTTCCAACCGTTTCAGTGGCGATTATCGTAGAATTTATTGCGCCAACATCTCTGATATTCGCCTTACGCGAGAAATCTACGCCAGGCGAGATACTTAAGCTCGTGCAGCATGATATTGCGGGCTCTTATGCCATGAACTAGTGGCATTACACGGGGTAATATCAACTCAGCGCGCATTACGAGCGCTGATATCTCGGTGAAGTGACGAGAGTGCTTTAAAGAACGACGCTTTTAATAAGAATCGCGCACCGCAATGCAAACAGATGTTTCGCGATAAGAATCGGATATTTTCTAATCGATGAAATAAATTATTTAAAAAATATTCAAACGCGTTTGTAAAAGCATAGGTTTTTTCTACTTTTTTCTATTTTTTAATCAATGTTTTCTCTGCAAGCTGGATTCACGCGAGGCATTGCTGTGCTTGATTTTGTATTACAGCACACGGTAAAATCTGCCGATGTAAGACGTAGGAAAAATCGAAGAAGATCAAAGCCCACGGAAATTACGTTCACCGGACGGTGACACGCCTCCTCCGCTCGAGTTCTTACTCGTAAACCGTAAAATCCGCTTCCAAGGTATTCCACCTCAATATTCCCACCTCCTCTTTCTTCTTCGACCAATCTCCCGAACTTTTATTTCGAAGACATTTCATTGCCGTTTTACTACCCCTAGCCCCCACCCACACTTTTCACCTTTACGTTTACCAATTCTCGCGCTTCGTCAACGTAATTTTCGAGCGAGCGTCTCGAGGGACGAGGAAAGACCGAATTTAAGAGGCTATCGGAAAATTCAAAGACGTACCTACAGTACCGTATCTCGAAGTTGCGCTAAAGGTTTCTAATAAATTTGCACGTAGTAGATATTTATCGGGAAAATAGGGAACTTTCGTTCGTACCCCGCGACGATCGCGTGCAGAAGCTTTCCTTCTGTCATTGTCGGTTTAACGTTAACCGAGATTCCAACGAGGGAACGTTACGAAACTGGTCAAGTCGGCGAGATGAGCTTTATCGTGCCAGGCCAACTGTAATACGAGCATAGCGTGATAGATGAATCATTACAACGATTACTTTCGTTCTTTCACTGTGGCCAACAGGCGGAACACGCGAGCTTTTCTTTTCCGCGTTCATCGGTGTTTCCTGCAGGCTGTTTTTCACGCGATCGATACCCGCTAACATTTCTTTATAATTCCAGGAGCTATCAAAGCTTCTCATACCAACACCTATATAT
>JAIFRP010000026.1:727386-768147 GCA_032403825.1 Odynerus spinipes
AGAGAGAGAGTTTCCGCTCTTTTCGTGACCACCGTTAAGCCATTTGATCTCTATTAGTGACAACCTCTCTTCTCTTATCTTTCGGTTTCTCTCTCTTTCTATTTCTTATAACGATTCGCATCTCTCTAATTTTCTATGTCTCTCTTTCTATCTCATATAATTCTCTAGTTGTATCTCTCACTCTTCTTCTAGCTCCCTCCCATTCTATCATTCTCTTCTACTATTTCTCTCTATCGTACCTTTTTAAACAGATTACTCAGTACCAACCGATTATCGATCGGTCTTGTTGCAATATAATAATAAATCAAGTAAAAGATATAAAAATAATTACCGCTATTACCTAACAAATAATAAAGGTACTAAATTACGTTCACCGCCTCGCCAATGGAAAGCGCCATAACCGTAGATAGAAAATTTCCTAAAATTGTCACTGAATATTGAATCAGCTCGGGACGGGAAACTATTTCGCGCAAAGGAAAGCGTGAATGGCCTTCGCTCGGTCTCTCTCTATCTCGCGCGATGAAATTCAAGCGAGAGATTCATCTTTTAAGCCGTCGTCTCTTCCAAACATCGCGCGACGGTAAGATGTACATTCTTTGCATGAAGGGTGGGAGTGGGGAGTCGTAAAGGTAGCGTAAACGGAGCAGAAAGACGGTGTCAACATGAAACGAAGGAAAGGCGCCGGGCTTGGTGTTGATTTAGGACGGAAAAGTCGACAAACTCCCTTGGCGAATGTAGGCTAACCCTTGCGAGACACGTGTTACAAGATCAATATTTTTTATGCCACGCGCTTCATGCGAATCTCCGCGAACGCTGTTGTAAACTTTGCGAACAACTTCGACGACGATCGAAGAGACGTACCTACCTACCGTGCGAAAAAAGAATTTCTTCCCGAAAAAATCACGAGTAACGATCGTTCGTATATTCATCGGATCAGAAAAAATAACCCATAATTTCTATACGGAAGGTTCGCCGAGGGTGAAAAAGAGCTCGGGACGATAACGAGAGATATTCCAGCCTCTTAACATTTTTCAATTTCTATCCGTTTCCTGCTACCTCCTCCCACCCTTCCCCTCGCTCTTTATCGCCGCCTAGGACAGCTTTTTTATGGGGACAATCGCCGGGAAACATCTGCGACCCGAGCTTCGACATAGACAGGATCCTAAGGATTTATATAGCCGTCCAATTTAATTCATCCTGCGTTTAAACATTACCGCGACAAGATAAATTACCGTTAGACCCCATGAACCTGACCGTTTAGGCTTTTGCGTGCTTGCAAATTCGTGCGTTTAATATCGATTAATATTCGTTTCCTGGAAAGGGTTCGTTTCGGATTTTCGAACTGTCTTTTATTAGGGTTGATATTGTCGAGGAAAAGATTATAAATATTTGTCCTTTTAAACTTTCGTTTTACACGTTTGCAAACTTTAGTTTTCGAACGGCACTGATTAATTTGATGAATATACATACATACGTATATACCTACGTATACGTAGATTTATGTATCTCTCCCCCTCCCCCTCTTTCGCTTGTACGAGAGTAGAACAATCAAGGCCGTTAGACGTCTCGTACAGACTTTCCGCGCTCCTCGTAGGATGCATTAAACATTTTGATTAAACCTGTCCCTGAGGGGGAGTCGCGGTACAAGTTCAGTAGAGGACCCTTTTGAGTAAGAGCAGTGTGGACGACACGAGACTCTCGTGTACGCGTTCTGAGAAGAGGATAGGAAAGATGAGAGAGATAGACGAAGAAGTAGAAAAAAGAAGCAGGAAGGGGATAACACGAATGAGAAGAAGAAGAAGAAGAAGAAGGAGAAGAAAGTAAAAAACACGAGGAAGAGGAAACGGTAGGACAGAAGACTCCAAATTTCTAAGGGCGACGCTTAAATACAACGGCGTAGTCGTTTTTTACGAACGAGAGTGAGAGAGATGGAAGATCTCAAAATCTTTACACCCTCCTCGCGAAAGGGGTCTTCGGCAGGCTTTAAACCTGCTCCTGGCGTTTAATGGCGTCTGTAAGTTATATCCGAAGGGACGGATGAAGGGGTGGTGAAATCGCCGAGAGAAGGGATGAAAGAAATAGGAGGGACGTGAAAGGGTCTCGGAAGAAGGTAGCATCGAAGTAAGAAAGGAAGGAAGAAAGGAGAGAAAAAGAAAGGAACGGAGAAAGACGCACTCGGTGTATTCTCACACAAATTACCGAACGGAAAGGCATCCGCGTTCGGTGAAGTATCATTTAGGAAGGGTGGTCTCTCGGTTCTCGATCTTCTCGGCCGAGGCCAAGTGTTCCACGACGTTCCTGCTGCCGCTGCCGTTGCTGCTGCTGCTCGCCAAAGAAGAGAAGTGGTAGCTGAGAGGATGAGGATGGGGATTCGGAGGAGGGATAAATTCGTAACCTACGGGAGATGGCGGTTTAAATCTCTCTCGGTGGAACCGCAACTCCCGAAAGATCCACCGCCACCAACCGCCCCTTCTCGATTCTCTTCGAAGACTATCTATCTCCCTCTTTTGTACTTCTCTCCTTGTCCTTCTTTCTCCGTCCTTCCTTCCTTCCTTCCTTCCTTCCTTCCTTCCTTCCTTCCTTCCTCGTTCACGAATTTGTGCGACGAGCCAAAGCTGAAAGCGGGATCGTTCGTGATTAAGTTACTCCACTTCGATGTATTCCGCCCTTCCTCGATAACCCAGAATGTAGATTTTGCGTGTACTTTTCGCGACAACGTGAAACGTGGGCCCCTCTTGACGTTGGTTTCTGAAAGACGAGATCGTCTCTTGAAAGTGCACGTTTCAAAATATTCCGGGAAAACGTAAGCAAGAAGGAGAAACTTGTTTTTTAGTTAAATCGAAATAGTATTAACATATAACGTTCATAGTCTTTATTTTAAGACTAATAGCTATAATTTATTTGACGAACGTAATAGTGAACTGAAAAAAAACAAAATGACCTCAAAAAGGAAATTCTACTTATGTTATCTTATTAATTTGATAGTCGATTATTATAAACGATCGAGAATTGTGCTATGCAGAATTCTACCGATCGGTGTCTAACAATGATTACAAGTTTCGGCAATCACAAGTGTGGCGATCACATATGATTGGCTGGATATGGCCGATTTCCGCCAATACGATTTATTATTTTCGTAAGTTGCCTACCGTGTGTACTTCGTGTGACGAAGGTCTGTACAGCGCCGACCCCTACGCAGTTGGCGGTCGTCACTCAAGTAATACAGACGTATGTAGTTACCGTTCCGATTTACATAAAAAGTGTTAAATATTTCAAGTATATTCTGTTATATTCTACAAGAAGTATACATCATTATGTTATTAAGTGGTAACGTGAAAATTTATAGCACAGCTGGTAACGTGCTGCCTATAAGACTGGCACTTTTAAGGAAGTAAAAGAGGAATAAAATGTTTTTTTTGCAAAATTTATATAAAGGGCAATTCAGTTCTTATTGTTTTGTAATATTTTTATATAGAATAAACAACAAATTGAAAAGAAAATTTTGGGGAGATATTAATTAGCAACTTAAAAAAAAATTAATAGTGAAATTACCTTGAAATTATAAATGGAAGCAGTCTCAGAGACGGCACGTTACCGTTTAAGAGTTAAGGAAATCGTATAAGAAGTATATTATACATAATTATTCCCGGCTATTGACCATTATCAGAGATAATAACCAAAAGACGAGAATATTTATATAACATTGGACAACCTTGGTGGAAATTCTTTTATATACCGACAGGATGACTGATCATTATCAAGGAAAGTAATTTCGAATAGACGAAAATTGAAAGGAAGCAGCCATAATCTGTTTATGAAGGAATCATCGCTACATCTGCAAAGAAACGAGGTAACGTAAGAACTATACTTTCATTGTACGTATATTAGAAACTCGTTATCGTAACTCCTTATTGTAAAATACTCTTTGTTTATCGAAACCACTACTTCATATTTCGCAAATTAGATTGTTATATTGAATAAACCATCGACAGTTAAAAAAAAGCTATCGAAGCAACATGGACTTTCAGAGATTATTATTAAAGAAACAATTATCCAATTATAATCATACAATCATATTTAGATTACATACACCCGCTTCTCCATGAAAGATCGCCAGCCTTCGACTGTTTACATAGATTTGCAGATTTTTTCGTACCTTCAAATTTTCCCACAACTCCCCAACTAACCGTTCGGTCTTCAGACACTCTAGTTATGTCATCTTTTAGTCTATACTTTTAGCTTTCTAACAATTTCTCTAAAAAGGATCGTTCCGGTTGCATGAATGGAAGCAACGGAATAGGATGGGTGTGGCCATTACTACTAGTGGAACGTCAAAATCGTCGGTCTTTCGTCGGCTTTCATTCTGTTCAATCGCGAAACGTTAGTGGCACGCACTTACTCTCTATCTCGTCGATGTCACGTTTACAACAAAAGAGCGGAAAGAGGCTGTAGGAAGTGCACGACTTCCGGCCTCGACCTTTCGCCTGCCATCATCACCCTTCATCTTCGCCCTTCGCCCTTCGCGCGACATGGAACGACTTCCCTTTGTTCCTCGACTTCCTTCGAATCACGAAATTCGTCTTTAAAGCTAACAATCTTGCGAAGAAGTGTGTCGCGAAAAGCGACACGAGTTCTTCTCGCTGTGCCGAACCCATTTTCTTCTTAAAAGTATCTTCTCAGGCGTAGTAATTCGAGGAGGAAAAAGGGTAACTGGAACTGTCGACGAGAAAAATCCAGGAGAGTATGTTTGCACATTTCTTTTCTTCCACGCTGACGTATTCTTCCTTCTTTCGTACTTCGTTTCTTTCGTTTTCTTTCTTTTTACGTTAAGTATAATCATTCGCTATTCAAATTGACACAGTGGAAGACAGTGGTAACACTTTTAATAAATCTATCTAATACTCGCAATTTTTAACCGACTTCGAAAAGACGGAGGTCACTCAATTCGTAAGTGGACTATGTTACTTTTTTTTATGTATATCCGGGCACTACTCCTAGACGGATGGACCGATCGGGATGAAACTTTTTCCACCTTGTAAATTCTGGTCTCCCATTGGTCCCGTTCCTAACAACTTTTTTAATAGCTTCATTGTTAACGACGTTATTACAAAATTAGTGCAAAGTGGAACATGGTCCAGATTGTTTATCGTATTTTGTTTATTCGGCCATAACTAAACAACAGGCAATCTCTTCGCGGATGTTGACCTACATATCAGTGACAGTTATGAATGAGTATCAGTTATTGAGTAATTATTTGTTTATTCGGCCATAACTAAGCAACGGGCAATCTATTTGCGGATGTTCTGCACATATCAATGACATCGTTATTGCATAATTATTAGTTTATTCGACCATAATTAAGCAACGGGTCCACTTATTCAAATCAAACTTTCTCAATCTCTTCGCGGATGTTATTATAAAAATTAAATTATACCTAATAGATCTAAATTATATCTTGCAAATAGTAATACACTAAAAAGAATGAAATAAAAAATATTAAAAAATAAGTAAAAACCGACTTCGAACATGGAGTGAAAGAAAGCGCCGAAAAGTATAAAATAATTTTTGTTTTTAAATTACTACACACTTATTTTCACGCCATAAGGATTTTATCATTTTTACAGTCACTATAAGGGTAAGCGTCCACAGTCTCGCATCGGACGAATCGTATCAAATGCATTAGTTTATGGTAGTGCGTCCACTGTATCCACAGCGATCGGATTGTCGACGCAATCAGATTTTCGTAGCGAGCGGACGAGCGGAAAAAATTGAAAGTGATGAAGAAGAACTTGTCGCGATTGGTGATCGGCTACCAATGATCGTTAATCCGTATGACATCATCAGTACGCATCGGAATAGTTGCCCCTTCGAGAAATTGCATCCACATTACCGATGGACCGATGCGTGCGGTCCGTCCGATGCGGAACAGTGGACGCACTTGTATGATTTAACATATAAAGAATTCTAAAATCCGTTTGATACGATCCGTTCGATGCGTCCGATGCGAGCCTGTGGACGCTTACCTTAACTCTGAAATCCGAACCAGCCAGATGCCTTTTAAGCAGAATGTACTGTTAATTTTGTGCCGCCTTCAAAAAGGTTGCAATTTTTTTAGTATAATTATAATTTAAAAACAAAAATTATTTTATACTTTTCAACGCTTTCTTCCACTCCATGTTCGAAGTTGGTTTTTATGTTTTTCAAAACTATTTGTTAGAAACAAAAAATGAAGCCAAAAGGTCCACGAGCACTCGAGATTGAAACGTCAAAGAGCGCGGGAAAAAAGTTGAAAGGAAGAAAAAAAAGAGAGCGATGAAGATTCATTATTTTTACAAGCAATCGTGCATATCACTGCGCGAAGTAAATTATTGCAACGTTCGCGAGAAAAGCGACGAATCGCGCCAAAAGAAAACGAGGGCTTTTCAGCCACTTCAGCCACCTTACTTATGAATGAGTTTGAGAAGTGTAGTGGAAATTGAAGGTAAACGAGCTAGACAGAACGAGAGAGACGGGGGGAAAGAGAGAGAGAGAGAGAGAGAGAGAGAGAAGCTCGTTTCATTGACTCGCCTACCAAGAAATACGTACCGACGAACGCGTTAATCATTCGCACCACGCTCCGACTGCTGGACAAGAACCAAGTGCGGGTCACATTAAGTTCCGTAATTAAATTAAAAAATTTAAATAACACCGCCGTCGAGACAACGAGAGAGTCTACCTACACCCCCTCCTTCTTTCTCTCTTTCCGACTCGTCTGAATTTCACCCTATCTCTCTTTCGCTCTATCTCCCTCTCTGTCTCGCGTTTCTCATTTTCCGTAGCTTTTTAAACGAAACGCAACGTTCCATCAACGAAGCTGCATTCGAATGGTCGGACAACTGAAAGAAGGGTGTAATCGTTACCTACATTGGCCTAAAGAAGAAAAATAGAAGAAGAGAGAAAGAGCGAGCGAGCGAGAGTGAGAGAAAGGAAGAGAGAGGAAGTGAGATAAAAAGAAAAATGGAAAGGTTGGGTAATCCACTCCGGAGGGCTAAAAGCTAGATACAACAAGGAGTCCTTTTATATTATTCAGCGTAATGAAGCAGATATGCAAAACTACTTAGGACATCCCGTTTGCCTCAGTTTTTTCTATCTTTTCCTTCGTCGTTCTCTCTGTCTTTCCACTCGATCTACTTGCCGTTGCTGGCCGGTCTGTCTTCTCTTCTCTTCTCATTTTCCTGCTTTGTCTTTGAGAGAGATAGAGAAAGGAGGAGAGAAAGAAACATCCTCTTCTCGCCCTCCCCCTCGTTCCCCTTTCCGCGAAAACCCCTCTGCCCAGTATAACCACCTTCCGTTTTTCTCACGCTCGGAGTAAAATAAAAGGGGCGTAATGCTTCGCTATTTGCATATTAAATTTGCTCCTTCATCCGTAAGGCTCCGTTCGAATGATTATTCTTCATCGTTCGCCTCCGGTAGAAGCCGCGAGCGTGTCCAAGAAGCTCGGAACCCACCTATCTCTTCTTCGGCCGAGATGCTGCCGTTGGAGGAACGAAATGCAGCGAAGAGAAGAGAGAAGGGAAGGAAGAGAGAAAGATGAAAACGCTTTTCACGGCTATTGCGGTCTCCCGGTTCGCGTGGCGGCAGCCTGGTGTGCCGATAGAAAGAAATGTTTTAAATAAAAACCGCGACGGAGGCCCGGCTCTCTCCGCGCTAGATGTTGTTTTTCAACCTCTTTTGCGTATCGCGAGCTCGCAGTATTATTTCGTGCTCCGACGTCCGCGGTGGAATGGAATAAAATAGAAATAAGTATTACGGCTCCATTTTATTCGACAGATAAGTGCTCGCGGTTTTCCGGAGACAATTTTACGATTCTACTCCGATATTGTGCTCCCCGTTGAATGTTGGCTTAAATTTAGATAGATATCTCGAATAAAATGGGAATATTGTATAGAGTATCGTTTATACCAGTGATGGCGATCCTTTTTTAGAAGTGGGTCAAATTTTGTTCATTATTTTTTTTAGTATTAGCTCGTTGATCATTAAGTCAGTGGCGTCACTTGGAAAAGGGGAGGGAAGGATGAATAATAACTACTTTTTTTTGGTTCTCACTTTTAAAATCCTCTTTAAAAAAACTAAAAAATTGTTAATTATCTGTTCTCTCTTTTATAATATAAAAAATAAGTTTATAAAAATCAACGCGTGAGTCATTTAGAAAGCCTGCGTGGGTCAATGTCTGACCCACGGGTCATAGGTTCGCCATCACTGGTATAGACGAAAGCTATTATTTTTTTTTTCAATGTACGGAGACACATTAAATGGTTAAATAGTCGGTCCATCTCTTTTAAGCGGCTCCACGTATTTCATAGAGTAACATTCTTCCCAAGATGATTCTCGAGATTTTATTCCGTGCTACAGTCGAGGATAATATCCCGACTTCGAGTTACGCCATCCAAAAGTCGCTTTTAGCTGTGCATTTCTCGCGCGTTAGCAGCGGAAGTACACTTTAGTCACGCGTAGTGTATATTCCATAAGCACTTTGTATATATACGTATACATACATATACGCGTAAAAAGGAATAGCCTCGAGTGGACAATCGGGCGTCGTAAACAGGCAAGAACGGTTAAACGTATCGTTGAGTAGCAAATGGTGTTGGAAGGAAGACGAGGAAAAGAAGAGAGAGAAAAAGAGGAAAGAAAACTTTGCCTTCTTCTTTCCTCGTCTCTCTCTCTCTCTCTCTCTCTCTCTCTCTTCTCCCTCTTTCTCTCTTTTTGCTATCAAATGGCGTGGGTGGTATCTAAGGCTGCGTGCCGTCGCGTTATATGAGAAGATCACGCGGTAAACTTACACTCTTTCCTTCCTCTTCCTTCCACCACCCTGTCGAAAGCCTTTTACCTCCTCGATGCTAGCGAGAAAACTAAAGAAGATAGGGTGACGGCGTATTACGGGTAGAGACTTCGTAGAGTCTCCATGGTGACCCCGGGAAGAGCCATCCTTGGCGCCATAATGAAATCCTGGAAATCCCACAGACGGTCCAGAGGGCAAGAACAAGTAAGGAGGAGAATAGGGAGGTATGTACGTTAGCTCGTTGCGAGCGTGGATTTTTCCTGAAACACGAGTGACACCGGTGTGTACGCCTGCTCGACAATCCGAAAGAAAGGTTTTCTGAAAGCAGAGTTACGCCGGTAAGAAGAAAAGAAGGAGATCCTTTATTTCGATCGTCCAACTTGTTGAATTTACTTCCACGGAAAACTAGGCGAATATTTCATTCAAATTCGATATTTCGTTCAGATTTTCGAACAATTTCTATTCCAACTTTGAATTTCATTTTGTGCTCGACCAGAAAAATGAAAAATCTTTCATATCGTTGATACGACGAACGACGCGATAAAAGTGAAGTTTTATAAACCCCTATGCGTTTTTCTAAATTGAAATAACCAAAGCCGCCGTGGCCCGGTTTAGGCGCGTCGGAATCCAAAAGCTGGTAAAAAGCATCGAGCATAAATCTTTAGCCGGGCGTGCGCAACGACCAGGCGTCCTCGTAATCCTGTTGTATGATCCTGGCAATACCTTCTCCTTAGCAACGACAAGAAAACCTGCGGGTACGTATGGGGTCTCCAACTCTCGCAGCGTGCTCCGACCTATGAAATGTTATAGCGAGTACACCAGCCGCGAACCGGTATTAAATTTCGAGGGATTTCATTTATTACGTTTCACGAGAAAACGAAACGGTCGGTAGTGGTAGACCATGGACGTGGTCGAAACGTTCGAAAGATAATTATTACTTGCTTACTTTTCGTCGTTGACTTAACCCTGCAAGAAAATCTATTATTCAGTTTTGCATTTTTATCGCGATTTGTTTGACTTACAATTAACTCCCTCTATACCCGTCCGCGCGATTTTATTTTATTCGAACACGCGTTAACACTTTTTGGCGCGAAGAGAATCGGAGGGAAAATGTTGTTCAAACGACGGGAACCGAATGTGTAGAATAACCCAGGGCGTGTGGTAAATTTCACTCGCGGTACTATACCAGGGCAAATATATTGCTGTTTGCCCGTGCAATTCGAAATCAACGTTGCAAAAAGGTCCGCCGCCCTATCTCGGCTAGCATGGAAAATTAAATTTTATTTAACGCCAGCCCGGATTGGGATTGTGTGGATTTCTATTGGAAAATTGCCAAAGCGTATCGGATCGAGCGACCTAGTCGCGCTCGGGAGAATGTGCAAACGTTATGCCACCTTTCGTAGCTATCGAGCGTATCTATCGGGAACGAAAGCGCGAAGATCGTCGCGCGTAAGAAAATTTTATGAGATCGTCGCATAATGAAGCTCCTACGAGATTGGAAAGCAAAATCCTATATCCTGATAGAAAGTAAACGTCGGTGTATTTTGAGAATTCCTACCCGTCGGGGTATTCACGAGTTCCGTTTTTAATTTGAAACTTCGATGGAGTCCACACGGAGATCCTGTGGGGATTTGTGGACTTTCCATTTTCAATTCGATACGATAGTCTAACGAATCTCATCTGTCTAGCCGTGGAAAAAAAGGACTTCGTTATCCCAACGAAGATTAATCATCTTCGTCATTCTACGCATTCCGTGTTCAGTTTCGATCTTTGCGAACTACGACTCGGGGTAGCACACGCACGACACTGTAACGGAATCCGTAGGTAGACGAGTCATTGAAATCATTACGATGCCAAACAACGGGTACAAGCCCGTTTGCATTTATTCCCAGACGAGCATCGTGTCCAGGATCGCAGGATCCAATTCGAAGGTCAGAGCCAAGCGAGACCTACGCCAACGATGAAGTGCCCTTTCCACTTCCAATCTGTGCGTACAGATCGATGCTCTAACAAGTCGCCGACGGCGAATTCGAGTGGACTGTCCTCTCGATAAAATCTGACCAGTCTCGACAGGATCCTCCCACCCCTTTCCACTCGTTCTCTCACTTGCTCTCTCTCTCTCTCTCTCCCTCTCTCTTTCTCTTTCTCTATCTATCTTCTCGATTTTCCAGTGGACTCGATACATCGATCACGTGCACGCCTAATAGCAGCACGTGTTGGTGATTACGCTCGAGGGACTGTGGCTAGATCGGGTCTAGGTAATTGCCCGAACACTGCACCCCCACCAACGTGGTAGGTGCACGGACCAACCCCCTTTTCCCTGAAGCTGGTCCACCGGCGGCATAACCCAACCCTTCGCGTATATCCGAATCCCTGCGTGCTGGAGCGTCGATGTTACAGAGCCGGTACGACCTACACGATTGATTGGTTAACATGCCTGGCTCACCTCCAGTCTGGCCTTGATTATCTATCTCTCCACCCTGTCTGCAGCTTACCCACCTCGTCCCACATCCACCGTTCTCCTCTTTCTGTCCCTTTCTCTTGGAGACAGTTAACTGCGATTTCGATTTTTTTCATTTCCTTCCATTAGCGACAGGGTGATTATATCTAATTATCCCATAAATCCACTGTTTATTTATTTATTTATTTATATTTATATACTGTACATAGGTAATCAGTTTGTAAGCCAACTTTAAATTCCACTATCACATTCCACCCGTATTTTCTACCCTAGCTCTATCTTTCACTCATTCTTTCTCTAGCTATCCTCTTTATTCCATCTACTTCGGTTCAACGTCGTAGCATTCAAATTACGAGGTTAACCTCCCCCTCCTGCTCATCGTCTTTTTCCTCGGAATACGCTCGGTGGTAATAGA
This sequence comes from Odynerus spinipes, assembly GCA_032403825.1. Lineage (NCBI taxonomy): Eukaryota > Metazoa > Arthropoda > Insecta > Hymenoptera > Vespidae > Odynerus > Odynerus spinipes. The sequence continues at coordinate 739,084 of JAIFRP010000026.1, forward strand.
GGGGCAGGGAGGACGAAAATCGCGCATTTTACGTGCAGCCACGTAATTGAGCCACCCTTCCAGCCTATCCTCCTCACCCTTGGCGCCTGGTAAGCCACGTCGACCAGATAGATTCTCTTTTCTCCTCCCTCCCTCCCTCTCTCTCTCTCTCCCTCTCTCTCTCCCTCTCTCTCTCTCTCTCTCTCTCTCTCTTCTTTTTCTTCTCTTCTCGTAAGCCCGCTCTCCGCGTTTCAATATTAATTTACCAAATCTCTTCGCTCCCATTATGAAGAGCGTCCTTTTTAATGCGAGACGCTTCGCCTCGTTCGTCCGGTGAACTTCAAAGGGCGGCGCACGTCCGAGGGGACAATGGCTGCAATTTGTTTCCGCGTCGGCGGTACTTTCCCGTGTCCTATGCGATAACCCAGTCCTTCCGTCTCCTTCCTTCCTGCCTGTCTTTCTTTCTTTTCTTTCTTCTCCTTTTTTTTTCTTTTAAAGGAGGAGTCGCTATTTAATCTCGTAGAAGACGCTCGAGCACGCAGGCTTCTTATTTTTTTTTTTTTTATCGGGGGTTCTACGGTCAACACGAAATAATCTCAAAATTATTTCCTTCCTTTTTCTCTTTCTCTCGTCTTTGTCTTTCCTGGTAGTCGCGCTTTTATGATATATTCTCTCTCTCTCTCTCTCTCTCACGCGCGCGCGAGGGGAGAAAAATAATGGATAACCTCTTCAAAAGAAATTCAGCGGCGATCCTGAGTTAAATATTTCACGATATTTTCAAAGACCTCGGAATTTTCGAATGGGTCCCGCATATTTCCCTGGAGATAACCAATTTCCTTTTTCCCTTCCATTTTTTCGTCTTCTTCCGCATCTCGCGCGTTGCGATCACCAGCGTTAGCCTCGTGCCAAAGCTTATCTTGCCTTCCGGTTGAAAGCTCGGAGATCATACACCTTGATCGTATGGTTCAACAGAATTCACTTTGAAGTTACGCGATGCGTGCTTTCATCGATCACTGCGTCCTACCTTCTTGCGGCCAATATAAATTATCCAGTAGACAAAATGAGATTAACGAAGATTAATCGCAGAACGCGAGCACGTACGTAGACGCGTTGTAACATAAATCTTATGATTCCTAAAGTCATGATTTTCCAAAAAAATATAACTGACCGAAATATAAAAACGCGTTGTCGGGAAATGAAAAGTGTAATAAAGAAATAGATGAACGTTGCGAACGTGCACTGTGTTGTCATTAATACTTGTACATCTACGACTATGCGAGCTACCGCAGTCCACGAATATTTTCGATGAAAAGAGAAAAGTAAAAGTCCAGAAAGTATGAAAACAAAACCGACGTGGTATAAAACACAAAATGGTACACGGCTCGACATACTCGAGCCACGCGGTTCGCCGAAAGAGGCGCCACTTTTCATCACTCCCCACTCTTGCTCTTTCTTTTCGGTAGCACGTGGCGGCAACTTTTTCGGTAGCAAAAGGAGAGGATTTTTTCAGGAAGTTGAACATGCCAGCCAGCCAGCAAGCAAACCAGCAGCCCAGGCAACGACGTACATACATACATAGGTGTAGGTGTCTATTAAAGCACAAGAGTGACATAATACTCGCCACTTAAAAAGGGTTGCCGTGTGACCAGACAGGCGTAGGGGTGTCTGGTGTCTCAAGAGCTCCACTCTAGGGGTGCATCATCCACATCCCTCCAGTCTTTTTACCCTCACATATTCTGCCAAGACAAATGCGCGAGACTAAGCATACTCGTGCGAGAGAGGAACGTTACCTGCGAGCGAGGAAGACAAATATGACGACGAGCATCGATAGCACGCTAGATATCAGGTTTCCTATTAGTTTCTTCATCGAGATTGTCGATACGGTAACGCTACGAGAGCATCTTTTAATAGAGAAATTAATTTATACTCACATCCGGTGCGATGTGGAGATGAATGGAGCGTAATTTTGTATCGCAAATTAATACGTTACTGTTTCTTCGTTGAAGGGACTCGATGACGAAGCTCCGTTCGTTTCCGCCTAACGATCGAGACGATGAAAAAGTAAAGAACCGTACAAAAGAAAAGATGAACTCGGTGGTACTGAAGTTCCAAGTGGTAGACGACGAAAAGAAGAACCGGATCGAATTCGTCACAGCGTGGGTTGAACCTTTTCTGTAAGCACCTTTCGGGACGAAAAGGCACCGCTTGCAAAGACTTCCCTTATATATACTCGAGACGTTTCATTCCAAGGATGAAAAGCGTCCGCGGATTACCTTTACAAAATACAGCCGGGATTCTACATATTCGTCGAGGCAGCCTGATCCTCATCCAGGGACGTGGAATACAATTTTATGCTTCGTTCTTTTGAAAAAAAAGAAGAAGGGAAAAAAAGGAAGTCTTTCTCTATTCCTACGACAGAGAGAGGGGGGAGGGAGAGAGAGAGGGATGTAAAGATCGTGCTCGTTCTCTCGTAACGCATGACCCTCCGTCGAAGGGCCTAGCCGACCCTCCCTCTAGGTTAGGCCAAAGGGTGCGAATGTACTACCCTTGTAAATTCACAAATATATGAGAAGGACGGAAGAAGAGATAGCGAAGGAAAAGGAAATGAAGTAAATTTGAAATACCAGAAAATTTTAATCCCGCGATATTTATTATACCATCACGCAGATATGTATGTATAATTTATAGATTATAATCTTTTATATTTTTTACTACGATTCTCGAGATAAAATAGATTCTTACCTTTAAAAATGATTTATCGATCGCGCTACCTTCGTTAGATAAAATTCATTAATTTATTCGTTCGCGGACATGAAATTATAAATAAAAGAAGAAATTGTTTTCCAACGATCAATGGAGAAATCGTTAAAATAAAATTACTTTTTGTCGGACCGTCGGGCTCTTTGTCCGGACGATACGAGCTGTATTAATTACTCTAATGAGTCGATGCGACACATTTTCTAGAGGCCTCTTTTTCACTATCTCTCTTTCTCCTCCCCTCGATGGACGGTTTTTAATTAGAGACAAAGCGAGAGTGTCGTTAGTGCATTCGACGAAAGCCACGACGATAAACGGCTCGTCGAGAGCGTTTAAGTTCTTTTTAATGATTTATTTCCCTTTCTAATTTGCGACAACGCACCGGGACCATGGCATTCGTGGCAGCTCGCATAGGCGAGCTTTAAATTACTCGGCAAGAGAGACAGACCGAGAGAGAGAGAGAGAGAGAGAGACTCGAAACGAGTCGATGAAAAAAGACGGTGGAACAATGTATATGAGACTCTCCAATCTATTATTTCTTTTTTTTTTTGTTAAATGTCCCTTAACCATACTTTTGGCCTAATGATGTGACAACGATGGTTAACCTAAATTCTAAATTCTAAATTCCCAATGTATCTCCATAACCTTCACATTAAAAATCTCCGTAGAACCTCCATTGGACAACTAAACCATTTAATTTACAATGTGAGATAATTTAGGATACTTTGTACTTTACTTGTAATATTTCATGTTCTCTTTTATTGCAGGTTCTTTATCAAAATTCAAGATTGAAGTATAACCTGTAGAGAACCGATCGAAAATGTGCGATCGTTCGATTAACATCGATCACGCGTGCAACGTAAACGAGAACACGTACGTTCTTTCGAAGCGAGAAAATCTTTCGGATAATGTACAGAAAAGCTTCAGAGAAAGGAAGAAACCTTTTAACGAATCGACGTCTAGAACTAACACAGACTGTAACAATCTAAATCATTCTTACAAAAGTAAAGAGAAAATCTGTCGAAATTCATTGCACGACTTAGTATTTACAAATCATCACGATTATTTGTACAGGTACGATATTTACCATAAAGCAAAAAAAGAAACCGATCTCCTAACCTATTTGCCTGTTTTCAGAGAACCTTGGTCGTCATTTTTAACGGAAAAACATCGCAAAGAATGTAATCATGTAAAAATACATCAACCGATATTAAGTATTCACGTTGCTCGACACTCGAACAGACCGTCCAAGATAAGAAAGAATCGACCAAAACGTAGATGCAGGAGACGATACCGAGACGTAGGAATTTTAATAAAAAGAGACGCGAGCGAGATGATATGCGGTAGATCGATGGATAGCGATAAGGAAAACTTCGCGAATTATCATCAGAATTACACGTCGAAGGATGCAAGCAAAACGAAATTCTCGAACTTATTATCGAAGGATTGTCCCAACTGCACGATGTCTCCGTCCTGTTCCCTTAACATTTCTAACACCGATGTAGAAGCTTACATGGATCCCAGCGCTTACTCGAACGACTATGGGTTCTCGTACGAGTCGAATACGGCTTCCTGCGAGAACTGCGCGAATTATAGTTACTCCTCGTTGATCAAGAAATATCCGGAATCGTGCGATTGGTCGAAGTACGAGAATTATCGACCGATGGATTCCATGTCGAATTTACACGGCTGCTGCTGTTCGATGATCGCGCAAAAAGGCGAGACTTACTCGCAAGATTGCACGCCATCGAAGGCGAGTCTTTTTGTAGAAACGGGCGAGAGCGTAATCGATTTTTCTAGGAGCTTATCCTCGAACTCGGATCTATCGAATATCTGCTGCTGTTCGAACGAATCGCCCGTGATCGAAGGATCTTTGATGACGAGCAAAGATATCGAACGAGACCGTTTATACGAGAACGAGGAGCGTGCAATGTTCGACGAGCGCAACATTTGCCCTAAAAGCAGAGAGCCCAAGGCGACCTGCTGCAGCCATTTCATTTCGAAAGAACGTTACTCCGGTGAGAACGCGACTTGGAATCAAGTCGAAACGGTAGAAGCGAAAGCTCGATGTTCTGATCGCGATCGGAGAGAGAATATTCGAAGGAGAGACGCGAGTACGAGTTTTACTATTCCGTTGACTGATAAAAGACCACGGTGAGGCGTATTTACATTTATTATTTATCTTAAGAGATGCATTTTTTAATAACAAAATCTAGAGGGAGAATGTAGATGTAAGCTACCGGCTAAAAGTTTGGAATCACTACGTATGTAGATTGAGAGAAACAGGATATTTATAAGAAAAAAAGGAAATTTACATGAAAAGATAAGTAATGTGTATTACATTTTGTATTATTTTTTTCTCAAGGAATAAGTATTATTCTCTTTAATGCATCTGTTCATAAGAATGTTGACAAAATATGACAAATGCTCCATTTATTTATTTCTTCGGCCCCAAGATCATCCAATAGGAATGTAATATCATTAATATTAATTTAATCTAATATTAATAAGAATCTAATAGAATATTTTTCCTTGCAGTAAACAAGCTTTTCCGAGCATTGCCTTAAACTGAGTTTAAAAACTATACAAGAGCATTATGGACTTAAGAAAGCACAGAAATCTCTTATAACATAATTCCGCTTATTAAGATTTGATATAATAATCACATATCATTTTAACATTTATCGGTATGTTCGATTTTTATGGAAATCAGCAGATGATTCCAAACTTTCGGCCGGTACCGTACATACATATGTACATACGTAGAGATCTCGTGGATCTGAGCTAAGCTTTACATTGAACATTCTTTTCTATTCGGAGACATACATACATATACAGGATATTCGGTAACTGGTGGTACAATCAAGAAGGGGATGATTCTACATGAAAAAATAAGTCGAAAAAATAGAACAAAATTTTTTTATATAAAGCTATTTTAAAAATAAGCTTGAAACTTTTTGGAATACATCTACACTTGCCTCGATTTCAACTCAACGGGTTTCACTATCTTACTCTCGGATATTTCAGAGGGCGTTTTTATACTTTATGATAGTTTTATACTTGTGATAGTATGTTAATACCTGTAGTATCGGTAATAGAAGTAGTCCACTCGACAAATTTCCAAACTTTTTATTCTCGTAAACAAAGCCTCATGTAAAAAAAAAATTTTATTCTTTTTTTCGACTTATTTTTTCATGTAGAATCATCCCCTTCTTGATTGTACCAGCAATTACCGAACATCCTGTACTACATAATGGGGCAAAAGATACTTTCATCTATTCAGGCGGTTCCTGAAAGTGGGAGAAAATTAACGTAGTTCGCTCCTACGGTTTATCGGATCAAAGCCACTTTACGACCGCGCTTATACTCGCGCTCGGGGAGTTAGATGGGTGTCACAAATTTTGCATGATGATCGTAACCCTTAAAATAATCGATGAACTCGGCCCGACCCACCACGAACTTGTAATTCGATAGAAATTTGTGGATTATTAATCTCGAAACCACTTCCAACCCTCGTCCATCGATTTACTTACTCGACAAACATCTCTCCTACATACATATGTACATAGAATGCATACATCGTGCACTCATTTCTCACATCGTATCTTCTTCTCGATAGGTGCTGCGAATCAGGGGTGAACTGCACACGAACGGATAAAGGATCGCAAGAAAACGGGATTCCACAGAGCTGCCAGAGTTCATTGTTCGGGGATTTCGAGATAGGAAAAGTTTGGTCTCGAATACACGGTGTTTGCAAGAATCTAGTACAATCGGCGATAACGAACGTCGGCCAGGCGATAAAGGATATGTCTAGATCGAAAGATACGTTTGGGGACTGCAAGGAAAACGAAATTTCGGATTCTACAGCGAGAAGCTCATCCGTTGATGGAATGTGTCCGGGAACGTGCGGGAGGATACACAGACAATAACTGGCAAAATAGATCAACGGAGGAAAGACGCGTACGAAGTATTTTTGATGTAAACCGCGAAACGAGAAGGCGTACGAATAAAAAGAAAATAAAGGAGAAAAATGCTTTCCATGATCCAACTTACGTGGTTCGGAATAATCTTACTTTTACATCGGTAAATGAAACATAGAAAAGAAGAGAAGAAAGAAGAAGAATAAAACCGGATGGAAGAAGTTTTCGAAAGAAATGTAACGTAAATCGAAATATTGAAGGAAAATCTTATTACATATTTTACGTCCGATATAACAATAAAGGTCGCGTAGAAGACGCGTAGGTCCATAAATTCTACATTTTTCGAGGTAGACACGAGAACGGTGAAAGAAGATTTTTGTATCCGACGTGGAAAGAGAGAAGAGGAAATCGCGAAAGACTCCTTGATCTTTCTCCGAGCACTCGAACAAAAGAAAAAGCCGCGCACCATTGGCGTACGTCGTAAAATATTTTTACACGTTTGAAGGTAACAAAGAAAGTACGTAATCGATATATATGTATGTGTATATATATGTAACATATATTGTTTCGTATCGATAGCGAGTCGCGATAATAAGAAGAGAAACTTTGGCGAACTTCGTTCCGATCGCCAAACATCTCATTTTTCAAGATATATACCATTTCAAGATGTAGCTTCACGATATACCTAAATTCTAAATTTTTCAAGTAAATCCAAATTAACGATCATGGCACTTCCTCCAGAAAAAGCCGAGCCTCTTCGAGAGTACGTCCTCAGAACGTAATTTAATTTCTTTTTTCTCTAATTATCGAATCCAATCGACATTATCGCGTACGACGAATAACGTATTTACGTAAGCGCTCTCGCTCGATCTCAATTCTCCTCTTTAACTCGTAGCAAATTCAGGCGAGCGAAGGAGAAAAGAATAGCGGAACTGTTGGAAAAATTGAGGTAAGTCGAGCTCTCCTCTCGTTATTTCGTAATTATCTTTATCCGTCGTCGTATTCTGCTTCTGTTTTTGCTCATTAACGGTTAGCACCGCGTTAAAATATTACGAGGGAAATAGCTTTCTCGCTTTTATGCGCGGACGTTTAAGAATTTTCGAAAAACTTTCACGACGCGCTCTCCCTTTATACCGTCGTCGTCAAATTCATTAAAAATGTTTACTACAGACAAGAAGATGAAGAGAAGGCTCAAAGGAACCCGCAAGTACTAGAGTGAGTGTTAAAGAAAACGCGAAATATGAAAAGATTATTTTTCTTCTCTTGACGAAATATCTTTCTACAAACTCGATTTTTCTCTCTTCCCCCCCCCACTCCTCTATCCTCTCCACACTCGACTCCTTCCCAACATCGTGTAGAAAGAAACAACAGAAAAGTGTCATGGACAGGTATATGTTCATGAGTATATATAGATAGGTTTTACCAACAATAAGTTGCCGTCGAGAATTTCTAGTCTTTTGGATCGATGCGTTCCATTGTCCGCAGAATAATCGGATCCTCCCAGGAAGCGCTCGAAACGACCTCCGCGCAACAAAAGTAAGACACGTTATATAAAGCCACGGTGTGTTTCGATTGTTACCGTCCATTCTGATCATTATTTTAGGATTGACCCTATTATAACGACAAAAGAAGTCGCCGTTACGACGGAAATCGAGTAAGATATGCCGATTCTTACGGAATAATGCCTCGCCATTTTATTTATCTATATAATATTTTTTCCTTATTACGTTTGTCAGTCGAGAAACGAATGTAGAATCTTCAACGACGCTACGTACGAATGGTAAGAGTTAAAGTGGACAAAACAAACGATAAAGACAATGGAAACGTGAAGTAATTACAGATTGTTCATCAGCTCGAGACGGATGCGTACAAACAGTTATGCCAATAAAAAGGCGTCGCGGTGCATGCACGAACTGTTGCGGTGGCCTTCCAGGTTGTGGCCCAGGCTTCGGACAAGGATGCGGCGGGAGATGCTCTTGTATACCGGGTATAAAAGAATCTTATACGAGATGTCCTCCATAAAAAGTAGTAATTAATTTTTTTATTTCTCTTAGGAGTGCGAATAATGGAAACGGGATTCTGTGACGAAGAAAAATGTACGAGTATGTCACGATAAGTTAATTTCAAAAAAAAAAACTTTATTGACTTATACAAAAATGATTTAGATAATTGTATTAGATTTACATAATTTATATGGATATACTATATTTATAATAGATTTACATAATTGTATTAGATTAACATAATTTATATAGATATACCATATTTATAATAGATTTACATAATTTTATTGAAACGATAGCAGATTCCATGAACGAGATCCAACTTCCACGCTTGTTCGTAAAACGTCGCCGTGGAAACCGTTTACGTGGTGGCGGTGGTATAGTTGCAAGAGACTCAAAGAAGCCGAAAATGCTAAGAATTTGTCGTCGAAAGGAGAAAAAGTCGTCCTTACCGACGCGAAGTTCGGTCCGAAGACCCAAGGAAGGATCCATAGTAGAAGAGAAGGAACATGGTTCGTCTCGTGGATTCCATAGAAGCCTAAGTAGCCTTCGTGGTCAGTTAGCATGGTGGGAGGAAGCTCACGAAAGTTGTTGGGAAAGCTGTCTCAACGGTGGGTGTTCGCGGAGTGGCAAGAATTGCGTGGGACGCAGGAGCGTTTCCACAGAGTGTGTTCCCACGTCGTACAACTCCGTCAGCGGTGTCCTTCCCGGAATCTCCGAACGCCCTCGGAACTTTCGACGTAAGCAAAACGTAATGGCTGCTGTTGGTGCTGCTGCTAGGTGGACAACGAGTCGGTCCAGCAAGTTGTTGCGAGGAACAATGGCCTCTTCGTTACTAGCTCTACCAGTACCTACTTCGAAGTGCGTTCGGAAAGGCTTCGTGGACCTTGTCGGGGATAAGTGTCGTAAGTGCCTCGCGTGGGAAACGACGAGTCTTGCGCTCGATGAGAGAGGATGGTCGGATTCGCGTTTTCGAAAGAACTCACAGCACTTCCCGACGTTGGGGAGCAAAACTCTGAAGAGAACGAGGTATGTGTTATAGATGATTATTAAATTTAATATGTAAGAAATGATTATTACTATTATTTTTCAAAAATAGTAATATCACCTATTATATATTATATGCTTAATATTTAAAAAACGACTGATTTTTCAAATATCAACATCGTTTCTGCCAATCTAAATTCGTTTTTAATTTCGTCCGATGTGAATAACTTGATTTCACAACGAGGAAAAAAGAAATAAATTCATTCCGGGTCTATATACATACATGCGCACGCACGTGTTGCGTATAATTTGATTTTATCTGATTTCTGCGAACAACATGGAGAAATTAAAATAACGACGAATCGATAAATTCGTTTCGCCGTCGATCGAACGACTATTAATACCAAATAGGAAGAGGGAAGTTGATTCCGACGATAAATTTATAATCAACGAATTACGATTGAATTTTAAATCGATGCCATAAAAATTGCAGAAACAACCGTGCTAATGGACATTCGCTGAATGCCGACACTGACAAAACCATTTGGAATGCGTCCGATGTTCAACGATGCTCTTCAACGGAATATCGTTTTGATCTCCCTCGGAAAATTATGATACCCGTGTGGCGCAGTAAAAGCTGGCAAAACTATAATTTTTCGAGGCAACGACGATGGCTACATAAAGATCCATCCAGGCGGATATTAAAACTCGAGCGAAACGACCAGGAACGTTTACGAGGTGGTGGAAGTTCATTCGACTTAATCGCCAAACGGAAACTTCAGCAAGAAACTAATTCGAAAGATCAATCGACTATGGACAATTTAAGCGTCATAGAAAGTACTCCTTTTTACAAAGATGGAGAAAATAGCGTTACGAATGTAGCATGTTCGGAAAACACGAACGAAGACGGATGTTCTTGGTCCCACGATTTAACCAATAAACGAGTGCTCAGATTTCGAGAAGAGCAGGGATGCTGCGGTAATCCAGAACACCGAAACGAAGATGGAAGGGCCCGTGGTGGTTGCGGAGGACCGTATAAACATTCGTACTTCTCCAATGCTTCGGCGACTTCGGGTAGACGAGATTTACAGTATCCACGTAGTCCTTGCTGCTCTCAAGCAAGACCACAAGTTTCTTGTCGCGCGGTACCTCCTGGTAGACCACCTTGCTGCCCGAGATCTTTACCTACGTGTCCTCCACCACCTAGATTTCAAAATCACGTTTCCTGTGGACGAATAGATCGTTGCAGCGACACGAGAGGACGATGTCCATGTAATTCTTGCGGCGGACCAGCTTGTAACGATAACTCGGACGACGTTGAGATTAATCGCTGTTGTAGGACGCAACAAATGGAACAATATCCTTGCCAGTGAGTACTATGATTCCCAATCGCAGTAAGCAGCAATTTAAATTCAGCAAGTACCTGAATTGGTCGGTATTCTTCAATATTCTTACGATTATGATATAATAAATCGAATAAATCTGTCACTTATTATTAGTTGCAAGTGCCAAACGTGCAAAGGTTTTCAATCCTGCGGTGGATGCGGCGGTCAATCCTGCGGAAGAATATACAGTTGTGCCGGTTCAAGCGGCGGTACTTGCTGTTTCCCAAGAAATACCGCCAGACGCACCGGTCCGGAATGCTGCGGTGGCGGGAATCCGAATTGCGGAGGATGTTGCTAACGATCGCACAATTTAAGAATTTTGCTTCCAAATTCCGTACATTTTATGAATAAATACCACTTCGACTTTCTTGTCTTTATCGTTCTCTATCTTCCAACGCGGATATATTTCATTTAAAGAGATGGCTCTCCATCGTGAAGTTAGTTGCTTCTTTTTTTAGCGAAGTAACTCCGAATTTTCCTGATATTTTAAGACATTCTAACCTCTCTTCTTCCGTTGAGCTTTTATCGTCGTTCAGTTGGAAGAGGAAAATAGTAGTATTTAAATAGCAATCTAGATATGAGATTAACCACACGTTTGCTGTGTCTACCTTTCTGGCCTCGACGCGTATTGGGAATAACGAAGATGACAGTTTGGGATTTCATCAGATCAAAATATCCCAATCTCGACGAGGAACAATTTTACGATAAACTTATGACACTGCAACTAGGCCAACAACCCGACACGATATTGAAAGAACATAGAATGCAATTGGAATGCGAGACCAAGTTACAGGAGATTATGCAGAAATTTGACTTAGACTTTCGAATGATCAAAAGGTAATTTCAAAACTGTTTCCTTTTACGAAGATCGTTTCAAATTTCCCAAAAGATTCGTCCTTAACATTTTCCAGGGTAAAGGAGACTAAAGACATCGATTGGGCCGATCTGATAATTTCGATCGGTGGAGATGGAGCGTTTTTATTGGCTTCTCAGATGATAAAGGACAACAAGAAGGCTATGATAGGTGTAAATCCCACATATTTCAGCAGAAAACGTACATTTTCGGTGGAACACTGTGGCGAGATGGAAAAGTTGTTTGAGAAATTGCGTAAAGGGAAATATAATTTATTAATGAGGAGACGCATAAGAACCGTCCTATATGGAAGAAACATTTACGATGAACCATATCACATGGATGAGAAGATACAATTGGTGAAGGATATAATAAAGGGGAAATATAGCGACAAAAAGCACGAGTATGTACTTACGTTCAACGATATACAATAAACTCCCGTACAACACGTTTGTTGGGCTCCTAAAAATACGATATTACGCGAATTCGCTTAGAAATGAGAATTTAATTCCAAAGATTATCTTTTTCAATGCAATATAAACATTAACTTGTAACATAATTTTGTACAAGGTTGCCCTATAATTTGTTAATGGTGTTATACTGAAGCCTATTGTCTTTTGGTAAATTTGCTATTTAAAGATATAGAACAAAGAAATGTAAGTAGGTACTGGGAAAGTTTTTAAATTTCCAGGCTTCATCAAAGAAACTCCGCTACATCGTACAGTCGTTAAAACGATTCATTTTTTCTCGAAGTTTAAAATAAGCAATAGGTATTCCCGATTCCGTGTTTTCATAAAGGCGCCGGTAATGCGTCTTCATTGCTCTCTTCTCTTTCTCCCTCTCTCTTTCTCTCTCTTTCTCTCTCTGTCCGTCCAACCACGAGGCAGTTTCAAGTTATAGCTTATACACATTATAACTTTGGCAGTTATAAGTTGCAAATTGCAAGGTCTACGTAGTTATGACTTTTACAAAGAGGTCATAACTTCCGAACTATGCGCCGCGTAAATTTTACGGCTTGATACAAGACAGCAGAGAGAAAGATAACTCGAGGCAATTATTTATATCTCCTGGGAACTTTATTAAGGCGATGCAACGAGATATTCGGCATTTAATTGGGGAAATTGATTTGTAACTCGTTGTAACGCGATAACATTTCCCGATGTGATTTATTCCCTTCTTTCTTCTTAATTTAACAACAAAATCATCGCAATATTTTCGCGCGTTTTTGAATCGCTCATTAATCCTCGATTCATGCGAGCGCGTATTTATCAAAATCAATAATATGGGTAATTATCGAGCACGGCAGGCTACGAAATGTTAAATATCGTTGGGTTTTAATTCGTGATTGAGCGATATCCAGGGTTGGAAAACGAAGCAAAAACTTTCATGGAAAATAATTAATATTCATGCGCGCAACACGGAGAAACGTATCGGTGAACCGGTACGGCGGGGACACCAAGCTAAAATCAGTTATCTTCTTGTCGCAGCGTCGCAATTACCATACTAATGCGTCTCATTTTTGCAGCGGCGTCACGCAAAGTACGGAGAGGAAAGTGGCAGATGCTGTGCAGCCTCGACGAAGAGTTCTACCGTGGCTGGCGTTAAACGAGGTTTAAAAGCTTCGATCTTGTCGTCTGCTCTTACCAATAATATCATTCCGGAGAGGCATAATGATGTTCGTTGAAAAAAAGAAAGAAATATCTTGGAATTTTATTCGATCAGTTTTTGGGAGGAAACGTTTAATCGTTTTGTCAAAATAAACGAACATTTAATGAGAAATTTGTAACTCGTAGAATTCGGTAAATTAATTTTAAATCAGTCATGCAAACAAATATTTGTTGTAGTAGTAAATGTTTTGAAAACATGTTAGACATTGGAACGTATTCCTCTCTTTCGCTCCCCCCCCCCTCTCCTGCTCATCCATTCGTACACGTTCTTTGTTTATTACTTCGGGGTACTCCTTGTTGTCGAACGGTGCTAAACTTTAGAACTGAATCAGCGCTCTATCAGTTTACAGTTTTCTCCAACCCATATACTCGCTTGTTCAAGTAGTACTCAGCGCTCTTCATAACATCATTCGTAATTAATATCTATAATTTATTTATAGTAATTTCGTACTTCCGATAGACATTTACATTACGATCGAAAATTCAACGAGCATCTATAAACATTTATAACAGGTATATATGGGAGAATTTGTAGCAACGGGCGCGACTACTCTCACAATTCAAATAGACGATCAAGAAACGAAGAATAATATTCTGTGTTCTGGAATGTGTGTGTGCACCTGTTCAGGATCACGCAGCTGGTTTCGTTCTATGAATCTTCAAGCACCGGAGACCGTCAAGAGATTGATTAAAATTGCATTGGGAAAGGACATCAGCGAGGAAGAGGCTTCGTGCATAACGCGAGCTTATCATCGAAGTCTGGACTTTCATCCGGGTAAGATTATTAATGCTTATTAGCATCTTTATTACAGGCATTTAAATCTTCATTTTGTTGTATCGTATGTACGATATTTTGTCTTCTAATTATGAACGACGCTATATTGATACGACGACTATCTGTAGGTTTATTTTATTTATGTAGTTTTTACATTTTTCTTTTTTCTTTCCATTTTATGTCGCGTCTCTACACTTTTTCTCCTTTCACATTTTTTCTTCGTGTTCGCTTTATTTTATACGCGTTGCGAAATAAATTTCAATGTTGCATTCGATAGAGGACGATAGAATGTTTTACACGGTGCGAGAAATGTTTCGCGCGAGGACATGGCCGAGACCGAAATCCTTCTCCGCAAGAGGAATGTGTCGGCAGTTCAAGGTCGTGTCCCATGGCTTCGACGCCGGTTTGGTTATCGACGGAGGCGTTACCCTACCATTCAACGACGGTACTATCGCCGTCTTCGAAATTCATCCCGAGGATGCTCTCAAGAATCTCGTCATACAATAAAACGTTTAATTGTTACAATTAATTATAATCATGACTGTGATTGAAAATCTATTCTCAATAGTTAATTGAACTGGTAAAATAATTCAAATAAAAAAAATCGTATGAAAATGTAACTGTTACAATCATAGTCACGAGTAATATCATTAAGTTTTATAACCGATTGCGCCAAGAACGAAAAACGCCAATTAAAGAGATCGTGTTCAAGCGGCCGTTAAATTTAATAAACGCTCGTACCTTAGGGAGTTAATTTTCGAGAAAATTAGAAGAAGCGCGTTCGTTTGCGCGATGTTGCGCGAGACGCCGAGTCGTCGGAGAAATTCCTTAAGAAAGCCGACAAAACTCAAGATAAGAGTCTTCATTCCCAGAAGGAGAAGCGGGGGCGTATACTTCTCTAAAGTAACGCAGGCCGAGGGTGAGATCCTACTCGATTTCTCTTCTGGCCGTTGGCGGAATAACGGAGAAGGAGAAAGCAAAGCAGAGAGGGGAAGAGAGAGAGAGAGAGAGAGAGAGAGAGAGTATGGCCACGTCCAGGCTTCCATTAACCCCGTAATTTTGGTTTTGGCCATGCCATCAACACTCCTCGAGCTTCGTGCTTCGATCTTATACACGGAACAGCCATATATACCTACCGTACAACTAGAGTACATGCTCGCGCGTAAACTACATGTATATAGAAGATGCCACTAAACTAAGTAGTACCACGAGATAATCTCTATTAAGATAATGTAAGTACGGGTGAGATGTGCCAAAGGAAATATCGATAATGTTAAGAAATAAAGAGAACTGCTACGAAGAGAGTCTAGGCTATGCAATTTTCATAGCTTTTCTCGAGCTAGATTTTTACTCCGAATTCTCGTTTCTTGTTACTTCCATTATTACTACGGAAGACAATCGACTGTGTTCCACTCGAGGAAGCCACCCCATATACCAGTGTGTGTGTGTGTGTGTGTGTGTGTGTGTGTGTATGTACGTAACTACCCATGATACGTATACGATCTTATACGAAGGAACACGAGACACGCACACCGGAAAAGCATCTGCTTTCTCCGCCTTGGAGCCACTGTCCTAGAGACGCTGCTGCTGGACCGAGTGCATCGTGTTCGTACTATTTCGAGGGCGAAGTTGTGGGTACTCGAGACGGAGAATGCCGGAGGAGTAAAGCCCTCAGCAGCTAGCCGGCATTTTCGGGTCGAGCGCGTAAAACAACCGCAGTAAAAGAGTTCCGCTTGGTTTAGAAACAACCTCTTGTCTGAGGAAGAGGAAAGAAGACTGTGACTGGGAGGTGGGAAGTGGGGGGATGGGAGCTAGTTGGAACGATTTCGATACAGGGACGTTCAGTTTTATCGAGAACGGAACGTTGACCGATCTCGAGTCTTTAGACCGACCGGAATTTCTGTCGTTCGATCGATCGATTTCTTCGAAACTCGCCGGTCTGACGCAAGCTTGACTTATACTACTGCGGTGATTACCATCGCTCTTATAAGTCGACTTCAAGATGATTACGAATACGAGATCGAATCATGCCGATGATTTGAAGTGGGATTAAAGGGTAGATGGAAGAAGCACCGTTCGTCTCGAGTGTCACAATAGACACGACGGTAGATGACAGGAGGAAATTTTCTGACATCTGACAGCCGCAGAGCCAACGATGGGCTTTCCAATCGGATTTATGAAAGGGCTCTCATTAATCCTCCCGAAAGACTCAATCTTTAAGAACAATAGTGATTCGCTCTTCCAACAGAGTGAGCGGACGGGCACCCATCCAGAGGAAGGCATACAAACGTGCGGCCAGACGGGAACAACGGACGACGTTCGAGCCACGACCCTCTTTGTGCCTCGTAATTGAACGCTCTCTACTTCTTCGGTCGAACTTTTGGAATACTAACGTCTCGAAGAAAGAAACTTCGAATATGACAGGAATTTCTCCAAGTATCTCTACGATATACATCCGACGAACATACTTTCGTCAATTTTCTATTTTCTTTCGATTTCATATCCGATTTCTTAATTGAGAAGCACAAAATCTCCTTCACTTTCATCGGCAGCCGTGAACAAGGTTTAAATTCGTTAAAGCTGCATCCGGAATGGTCGCATCGTTATTCGAAGATTTAGTTTCTTGCCGCGACCACGGTAATTGCGGCTTACAAGATTTATTTGCGGATTCGTGGTGAAACGTTAATTCGGCCAGAAGAATCGAGAGATAGAGCGCCGGTCCGTGGGAAGATCGAGAGAGAAACGGGATGGGAAGTGGTGAGAGATAGAAAAGGGTAAAAGGAAGAGGAGGGGGTTGGTAGTAAGTGGGACACCGGTTTGCTTCGTGGAAAACAAAGAAACCAGATAAAAGGCGAAAAAAGAAGAACTGGAGAAGAAGAAAGAAGAAGAGGTAACCATAGAAAGGTTGAGCGAGGATTTCGCTAATGTCATTTTTTCGGAACAACGGAAATTCTTCCATCTTTCTTCCACTCCCCTCTTCTTCCTCTTCCTCCTCCCCCTCTTAGTTAGATCTTTTAATTTATCCGCGTTCCTCCGTAATTTAATTCACCTTTGTACGAGCGTACGATCTTTGTTCACCGGCCGTTTTCGCTTTGCATAAAAATTTTACGAATCACGCAGCGGGTCGAAAAATGAAACGAAATGAGACACCGTGCTTAAGTTAATGAAAAGAGGAAAGGAAACTTTTTTTCTTACCCCTTTTTTTTAAGCCTACCACACTAGACGCGATATTTTCATCCTCTTTACCTTAATCACTGGTAGCGATCCTTTTAAAAGAAAAAAGTCTATACAACGATTTCTATCTTTATCATGAACTTCGTTTACCTATCCCAAATCATAGTCTGCGCTCGTATATCATTCGTGAAGTCGCAGAAAAACGATGCAACGTCACCCGTCGCGTCTCTCCTTTGGGAAACGTGGAAACGGTCTTTGAGAGAAAGAGCGTATCTTCCTTTTCTCCCAAGTTCTATTTCTCAAACCGGTGAGAAACGACTACGCCGTATTCTTTATTGCGACGGGAGAGAGAGAAACGTGCGAGAAGGCGGTTCCATGGGCTTCATAATTACGCGATAACTTATCGGAATGTTCCTACTGGTCTCGCAGGTAAGTCCTAAGAGATGGAGACTCAAAGTGGAGGAAAGCGAGAGAGAGAGAGAGAGAGAGAGAGAGAGAAATAGGAAGGGAAGGCTCGTTTCCCGTTCGCCTCGCCCAATGAATTTTGAGAGCAAATCGTCGAAACGAACGAACCGCGGAACGAGCAAGATACGAAGAGATGCTGCGTCTCTTTTCTTCTTATCGCGAGTGTACTCTAACGCACAAGGAGTATATAGAATCGTAGGGCAGGATGGAAGCAGTGCAAATTCCAATAGAAAAGGTTAGACCGCGTAAGATTCTCTTTCTCTCTCAATCCCCCGTTCGATCTCCCTCCCGAGAGATGAACTTTGGATTTTATTGATACGAAGCTCCTCGGCGTCTCGCGAACCGGAAGGAACCGGAGATTGTCAAGCAAATGAATTTGAAGTATTGCCATTCTACATTTCCACCTGTCTGTACGGCGTCCGACGAATTTCCCGGTGTTCTTTTCTGATTTTCCATTATCTTACCTTTCGTTTGCACCGTCTGCACGTTCGCCAAAAGCCGATCTCCCGAATGGCATGGATTACCATCCGGTCTTTTTGTATCTTTCGTCGCCAACCGCGCTTTTCTCCCATTCTCTCTATTCCCCCTGCCTTTCTCTCTTTCTCTTTTCATTCCGTTTGCAGTAGCAAGCTAGCGATCGATCCACCTACCTGCATCTGCAAATTCAGCGGACAGAGACGGGAATTGAGGCAAGGATAAATCACTCCGGGATTCCAGGATCATAACAAGAATCTCGGAACGCGAAAACGCTGCTGTACAGGCGATCGATGAAACTCTCCGCTTTCGTCGAAACTCTCAAGAATTCGCGATAAGATCGCGTTCGAGGCGCTTTTAATCCGTAAACGAGACGTAAATCTTTGCCGCCAGATCATCCGGCTTTCCTCGCTCGGAAACAAAAGGATCATCGTCCGCGAGATGAATCTCTCCTCGCTCTTTCTCGAGAAGCAGTGGGAATAGAAGAGAAATTCTCAAAGCGAAGAAAGGCTCGAAGTAATTCCATAAATATTTTCAAGGAACGCGCTCGTAAGAAACGCGCCACGTAAGTCGTATCGATTGGTGGTGCTTCCTTCCTTGAAATAACTGTTCTCTCATTTCTTTCCTTTTCTTTCGCTTCTTTCTTTCTTATTCTCTTCGCTATATCAAGGGCTCTCTCAGTTTCACAAGGTACAATAATATTATAACTCAGTTAAGTCATCTCGCAGTCGTCGTCACAGAGAATTCCCATTAAAGGATTTCAAAGAGCAAGGTCGAAAGAGAGAGAGAGAGAGAGAGAGAGAGACCTCTTCGCGAAGACTGTGAGTTAAATTATCGCCGAGTATATATTTGTTTCTTCTTCTGAGCTACTGCAGATCTTTTGAAGCTTTTGACCCGGTTATTCCGCAGCGGCAATTAAAGACAACAAAACGCCTCCGCATCTCTACCGATGCCACTCTCGCCTATATACTCGATAATACTTTAAACATCTTTTCTGAAAGTACAGAGAGAATAAGAGAGAGGGAGAGAGAGAGAGAGAGAGAGACCCGCAGCTCTGATTCGCAATTTTTACTGTCAACACAGTGACGACACCTTTGATCGAGCCGAAGCTTTCGTCAAACGATCTCATCAGTAATTAGTACTTTGATATCATCCTTCGATCGCTCCACAGCATCTCTGTCAAGTTTCGAACAACATAATACACGGTACGACTAACGAAAGAAAGGAACATCCTCTTCTCAGTATCGAAATAAAAAAATAAATAAATTAAAAGGAAGTGGTTCGTTGATTTCGAGTAACTTTATAACAAGCTCAAGGAGTTCAATTTGGATCGGTTGATTATCGAAAACGTGCTGAAAGCTCGTTCGCGTTACGTCAACGTGACGTAACTCAACCTAATTTTTGCACGACATCGCGAAGAGAGGACCGAGATGATGGAAGAACGGGTAAAAAATGAAGATCAGATTTATCTTTTAATCGGATTTTTTAACACAAAAAGTAAGGAAGAGAAGAAGAGAAGAAGAGAGAGAGGAATCGAAAGATAATTCTACACGTTCGGCGGGACATTAATCTTCCTTCTAACTACCGCAGATACAAAACAGCCACTTTTCCGCGGTGTTACCTTCGACTTCTTTTCACGTCTCCAAAGCTTTTTTCTCTACCTTTTTTCGAAGCCCCGGGGGCTGCTCCACAGCATCGTCGTAAATCGCCAAGCGGAAGCTGAATAAGGGTGGTACCGTGAACGAAAGAGAAGGAAAAAAGAAAGAACGACAGAGAGAGAGAGAGAGAGAGAGAGGCAGAGAGAGGGAGAGAGAGAGAGGGTACGAAGATGGAGAGAAGGAAAGAAAGAGAGAGACAGAGAGAATGCGTGGTGCCCTTTAAAACGTTCCCCCGGTGGTGAAATAAATTGGCGCCAGCGTGTTTACACGTTGGAGCGAAATTAAAATTCCTGAAGTGTAGCAAAGCAGCCCTCGACAGCGATGCGAAGCATGTAGCACAGGTGGTGGAACAGAACACGCGTGGTTGGAGCGGCTTCCGAAGAGACGAAGAGGAGGAAGAGGTAAAAACGTCTAGAACGCGATAGAGAGGGAAGAGTAAGGTGGCGGAGACGGCGACCACGGGTAGCGGCCGAAGGAGAGTTGTATTTAATTAACGACCGGACTGATTAAAAGCTCAAAGAAAAATACGGAGTATGGCCAGTGGTCTCCACCCTAGCGGCTGAAATAAGGGCGCTTTAAAACACTCGATGTTCGATGTTAATTCACGACGAGTGAAAGTAGAAAGTGGACGAATTTGTCCGATCTCGAGAAGTGTCGTTTAGAGTTGAGTAAAAAGAGGAAAAGTAAAAGGAAAAGAAGAAGTCTCTAAAGAAAACTTGATCGCTTTCTTCTCCAAAGCTCGGTGTTTCTCTCAACTTTGATAATTAACCCGAGATAATCCGACCGTCTGGATATCGTTTTACCGGATCAGATTTTTTTCAGAGATTATTAATTTCTGTTTACTTTCCACGCGAGCCAGACCCCACTTGGTTTATCACGGATTAAGGAATATTAGATTCGTTAGAGTCTCGTGAATATTAATTTGATTTTGTCGGCCGCACCGTTTAAGAGACCAATTAACCAACGAAATAGATTATTTTCGAGTGCGACGATATTAATACACTCGGCTGAACTTTCATACGTAACAATGGCGCTTCGTTTAAAGAACCGAACGCGAGTATCCGAAGTTTCCATGTAAAAGTAAAAAATTAATCAGAGAATGAATCGCGAGCCACGATCACCGAACGCATTATTCTAATGGAGCGTTGGTAGTAAGTATAAAAAAGTCGATCGAGTGTCCATCGTAATTATTAATGGTTAATTAAAAAAGGAGATACGTATGAGTACATCGGATGAATCGATCTAAATGCATCGTTGATTAATTACTAATTCATTACGAGACCAAATGCTGCTCAGTATCGTACACGTCGATCTAAGAGCAAACGCGTCGAAACAATTAATTTGCTATTAATTAATGCACAATTCATTTTCCGTAAGCGGTGATACGCTGTACGCTGCATTATCGGCTAATTAGTAGTATATTAACGAAATAAAAGAAACAGATCGAGTCCTCGGTTCCCCTAATCCAGATACACGTAATACCTAAACTAGCACACTAGTTTATCCTAAAGAAAGGAACATCTCGTTAACTGTAACGTTGGATCTGGAATGAGCAGGAACACTTCAAGCGAGCCTAATTCCGTCGATCGCGTTGCGGTGTACCAAGGAGTAAACCGATGCATCCCATTAACGCATGAATCATGCGAAGAGCAAACGCGATCCTTCCAGGGACAAACATACATATGTATGCGTATATTCGCGAATATTACGGCTCGTGTGCATGGGACGTGCTCTCCTACACGACGACGACGTTTCCTAGAGATGTCCTAATTTAATAATCCAATGCTAATAAATTGAATACATCGTCATAGCTGTCCGTCGATTAAGCTTCGTTACAGGATAAACAAATTATATTCTGTATTGTAAAAATAAATCTCGACCAAACGAGATTAGTACGTGAGCTTGCTACGAAAACCCTACGAGTCCCCAGAAACCAATTATGGGGATATTTGACTTCACAATTGTCTAGGATAAGAAAGAATCGGTATATTCGTATTTGTTCGGACGGTATGTTGGATAACTTTTTTATGTTACACATTTTTATAATAACACTGATTTTTCCTTACACTAGAAGATTTGTAAATGAAATATCTCTATAACTGATTGTTGGGACTTAAGCCAACCAATAATTATATAGGTATAGAAATATTGTAAATAAATTATATGTAAGTGATTTATAAGATACCGTAGATAATGAATACGATAAATTTACGAAGCTCGGTAATGTTGTATACTTTTGCCAAAGAAAAGAAAAAAGAGAAATAAGAAGAAGGACATGAATAAAGGTAAACCATAAAAAAAGGTAGAATATTGCGTTCGATCTGTCAATGCGAGAGCAACGAAACTCAATTTACCATACGAAGAGAACGGTACGATGGGTATAAGCTCATAAAACAAAGTCCGACCACGGAATATCGATAACATCGAAGATAATCCCAATACTCGTTGGAAAATACCTATGGGAAACGGGTTATACATGGTTTTGGTATATCTACCGACAAAAAGTTCGCGGTCTGAGTGGTCCTACGTTACTCCCTACTAATACAGCCGACAGTTATAAATAACGATACGTTACTAATTTAGATTTCTGTCGGATAGCGGCGAGCGAACCGACGAGTTATTCGTCGTCGCTTTGTTCGCGAATGTGACTTCGCGAAATCGGATAGGAAATCTGAAGCGTGGTAAAAAATATTGTACAGGTAGTGTTGGAACGAAACCAACCGTTGATCTGTTTCGAAAAGATTTATTTTATTTTGTACGTACACATTGTATCCGCTACATAGTCGTGACGTAGGATTACAAAAGTTTCTTTTTTTGGTAATCATTTAAAATAATTTAACATGAACTCGATGATTTATTTTCTTCCTTTTCGCTATCACAAGAGATAAATGGATCGTATCCAGTCGCGGAAGTGGCTGACGTAGGTGAATCCGACATAAGAATTATAATCGCAGGTATTGCTCTTCCGTGGACTCACGCTAACGATCCCACGAACGTACCAAAGTCCTTGCATCTTGAAAAAGAGTCCACTACCGCTATGTCCCTCGCACAAATTCGTACCTGATAAATCCGGTTTCTCATTAATTCAATCGTACACCTGTCGGCGGGTCTTTATGTATTAAAAGTACGAACGAAATGGCACGAGCATGTGTGTATGTGTGTAACGCGGAACACAAGAAAGAAATATAAATTTCGATTATTATATCTTCACTCTCTCGAATCTCGAATATCTGCCATTTGTTTTTCATATGCTCGCTCATAACGTGGACGAATAATAAATTACTCTGTACCATTTCGTTCGTTTGCGATCATTCATTCATCATGGTTCGTTATCGTCATTATTACCATCATAACGGTACAATAATCGATAGACGGACAATGAATCGTTCTTCTTTCTTGTTTGTACGATTACTCGCGAAGATACGAAAGAATATTAATTGTAGATACGAAAGAACGTATTAATAACATGTAATCAAGAAATTTAATGAAACAGATATTACAATTTAGAAATTTAATCAAAAATTTGACGTTACTCGTAACAACCGGTTAATATAAATAATTACTTTACCATTCACATTTCCCGCGCAGAATTTGTCCGACGTGATATAACCCCGAAAATTAAGAGGCACGATCGTCAAGCATTGATTATACGAAACGTAAGGTACATCAATATCTTGAAGAGTTTCGCTGTAGGTTCCGTCTATCTGCTTACCCCATCCCACGACCTGGTATTAAAAAACATTTTTACAAAAATATCTCACAAGAACCTTGAGTATACGAGATCGGTTCTGTTTACCTTGCCGACATGACCGCTCTGTAACTGTTTGTCCTCGTAAACGTTATCCCAATCAAGGCATACCAGTCCGACCAAAGCGCTTAAATCGAAAGGCTTGACCAATTTGAGAATGGCTATATCTGCCGCGTAATTTCCTTCCAATCCTATATACCTGTCTCTTAAGATGACTTTCTCGACTCGTAGTTTCTGAGTATATTTCTCTTTGGTCTCCCAGCTACGATAGTACTTGCCGGCAGCTACGTAGTACCGAGAGGAGTCCTCGACTGTACGACGTGTCTCGTCGTAGAAACAATGCGCGGCTGAAGCGGAAAATTGATCGACGATATCTCATAAATTCTCTCTCTCTCTCTCTCTTTCCTTTCGATTATTATACAGGGTGAGGCACCTAAAACAGGTCACCTGAATATTTCGGCTATTTTGGAAGATAGAAAAGAATGTTTCATACAAAACTTGCATGATATCGAGGGGGAGATAATCTGATGTAGATAATTTTTTTCTGGGTGGAGGCGCGTAGGAGATATGAAGGTCAACTTTGTTTTTTTTAGTCAGTTTTAGTTAGTTTTTGTTTTTGTTTTTTTATCAAATAGTACTTTTTAAGACGAGGTCAATGACCTATGACTCAAGGTCATTCAAGGTCACCGTTAGTAAACAGCGAGCAAAGTATGTTGTTTACATCATGCGAGTGCGTCGCCACAGTTCTAAACAGTTCAAGACAACTAGCTTGTGAAAATGGTATTTTCCGAATATTACAATAAAATATAGGTCCATACAAGGAGATTTTATCAAAAACTTTGCCAGAACTTTGAATAAGTTTAATTCAAATGCTCAAAGTGGTGACCTTGGGCAGCAATGCATGCTGTAAAACGCTAAACTATTTTTCTCGCTGTTTACTAGCGGTGACCTTGAATGACCTTGAGTCACAGGTCATTGACCTCGTCTTAAAAAGTACTATTTGATGGTACATAAAAAAATATGTCATTCCATTTAAAAAAACAAAATTGACCTTCATATCTGCTACGTGCCTCCACCCAGAAAAAAATTATCTACATCAGATTATTTCCCCCTCGATATCATGCAAGTTTTGTATGAAGCATTCTTTTCTATCTTCAAAAATAGTCGAAATATTCAGGTGACCTGTTTTAGATGCCTCACCCTGTATAGAGTTGCGGACAAAAGATTAAGACGATAGGAAGAAAAGAAATAAATTATATATTTTATGTGAAAAAGGATGTATTTCATTAGATTAAATAAAAACTTGTCGTCTTAAACTTATGACCACTACTGTAGATAAAATAGATACCTACCTGATAGAACGAGATCGTTACTGATGAGAGAGCCCCCACATATGTGCTGATATTCATCCTTAGGATTTCTCTCGTAGACACCGACGAACCATGGGAAAAAGTACTCTGTCTTCTTGGAGGATTCGTCGTCGGCGAAATAAGCGTAAGGCACGGCTATTCCGCACGCTAGAAAGCAAGACGTTCATCTTAAGAGATATCATTTTTGATTAAGACATTTTTCAAGAAGACGGACGAACCGATCGTCTATCTCAAAGATAGATTACCTGGCAGGCATTCGAAGGCCGTGCGATCCCAAATAGCGTTCTCGAGGCAAACGATCTCCCGATAGACCGGGTCGTAGTTGGGTGGTAAATTATAAGATTGTTTACACGAGAGCTTCGCTCGCGTTCCCGGTCTTACATGCTCGCTGCAAGACACCGTCCTTTCCTGATAGGTACACGAAATATCCACCGTGGTACTTTCGAGAGGCGAACACGTTTCTAACATTGACATAAAACATAAAATTGTGACTAGATACTGACGAGTTTCGTTATTTCTTTAATTATTACGTATTATTCATTACAGTAGAACCTCGATTATCGGAACACCTGTTATCCGAATAGTCTATCATCGGAATGTTCTATTATCTGAAAGTATTTACTCATTTCTATGAAGATTATCGAAACTAAATATTAACCAAAAATTTCCTCACAATATTTCAGAATGGTATTTATATCCGAAGCGTACACAAAGCTATAATAGTATCGTCAAAATGAAAACGTGTAGTGTTATCAGTTGAAACAAAATGTGAAATTATTAAGAATCTTTTATTTATTTTTTATTCCGAAGCATTCGTAGCTCTCGAAAAAAGGCTTAGACGATTCGAAGAACAAAAGGACATATTTGTGCTAAAAAATCTCTGTGATTTAGCGACTTAAAAAATATGGGATCCGTAATATTTAACAATGTTTCACTGTTTATTTATCATTTGGTCTAAAATATATAAAATTTAATATAGGGAAAGCTATCGTTCTATTATCCGAAAATTCTATTATCCGAACACATTTTTTGTCTCCCTATTAATTCCGATAATCGAGGTTCTACTCTATAGGGATATAAAGTAAGAAGAAAATTGAATCACTCACTCTCGCAAGTAGGTATTTCGCTCCACTCGTTATCGATACACGTACTGGAAGCATTTCCACGAAGCACGGAGCGATCGTGACACGAGTAAACGAGAATACTATCAATAGGGACTTTATCGCCGGCTTTCATTCTACATGGCGCATCGCATGGAAGCAACTTGTATTCCCCGCTCTCGGGTTGTGGAGGGAGAACACATCCACTCCTGGAACTCGGCGGTCTGCAAATTACACGTAAGCCACACGCGTCGGTGATTAATTATTGCAAACCGCTTATTCGCGTGTATTCGCGATGATTTTACCGCGATTCTCTTGGCTCGCACGATAACCGCTCGTCGCTCGTTAAACATTTCTACGAAGGGAAACTCAAAGAGCTCGTAACTCTTCTTTGATATCGTTTCGGACGAATTCGATAGTTTTTCTCTTTTATTTGTGAATTTCACGGATCGGTTAAAACATTTACGGGCTCCGAAGACTCACCTAACACAGTTACGTTCGTCGCTGCCATCACGACACTCCACATTACCGTTACACCTCCAGCGAATCGGTAAACAATCATCGTTTCCACATTGGAACTCGTCGGTTCTATAAATTTAAGTCATCGTTTTTACTGATTTAGTAACAAAGAAAAATATACACTCTAACTGTAAAATAACATCGTTTAAAATCGTGTAAAATTTCTAGATACCTGCACTTTCTTCCTTGTTGGCCATAGTTATTGTCTGTATCCCAAGGTCTTGGGCCCCCCTCATTGTCAAAATCGTCCTTTTCTTTCCAACCTGAGGGTTTTCCCTTATTGTGACCTGGAGGGCCACCACGGTTATGGCCAGGAGGTCCACCACCGCTCAAACCTGGAGGTCCGCCACGATTATAGCCAGGAGGTCCACCGTCGTAGTGACCTGGGGGACCACCACGGTTATGGCCAGGAGGTCCACCACCGCTCAAACCTGGCGGTAGTTTTCCGTTCCCTCTTTTTAATCGTCGATTCGATTCCTCGCCATCTAATACAAACAAATAATATTAATTATGAACTACGTAATGGAATACATAACTTTTTATACTCAATAATAATTCTGAGATAACGCGAGACATTTGAAATAATTCTGTCTTCTAAAAATAGCGTATATAATTGCAAAAATGAAGAAGTGACTAGAAAGAATGGTATTCGTAAACAACAAAGAAACCTGCTAGAGCTCTTTAAAACAATTACGTGAAAAAAGAATGAATCTTAATGAGCCGCTTCTCTCGAAGCGTTGTTGCCACCATCATCGATGAGATTCTGTCGAGCGTATGTCCGTTCCATAAATTTACGTATAATTAAATGCAAGCGTGTACGTCGAATCAATATGATACTAGACGCACTACGAGATATACACCGAAATCTATACAGTATTAACTAATGATTAGTCTGATTTACTAGTAAAGCGGATAACCAGCAATATGTTGGATGTTGTTCGAATCACATTATATACATATACATATTCGGCGTTAAATGAATTATGAACCACGGATAATTATATTATACAGGTAATTTTTTGTATAAATTTATAGTCGACCGACTGACACGTAAGAGATTCTAATTATGTAACACAGTAATTTCGAAACTACATTAACCGCATCACGAACATAACTCGTGGCTCTCGATCACTATAGTTTCTCGAATTACACACAAAACACTGATCGAAGCCACGAATTAAGATTTCGAGCCTCTTCTCTCTCACAACGTTTCGAGAATACTCCAAGGCCGTGACCTTCCACCGACTCTCATCGAAACACACAAAAACGAAAAGCGAGCGAAGGTAAATCGATGAACGGACGATAACGAGAGTGATTGTACTTCGTAGGAATTATGTAAGTTACTCACGCGACGACGGTATGAAGATCAGAAACGATAGTGCCACGACATAGAGTGCAACACGAACAACGATCATGATACTACTCTCTGTTGATGAGTTTTTACAGCGGAACGAACGATCACTGTGAGAAGAATATCCTCGCGTAGAGTCGACACCTCACTGACCAAAAACTCGTCCGTTACCTGACCAGGTACCGCCACGGGAATATTGGAATTCGTCAATGGGAATCCTACAGTGGCTTTTGTTATTCTAGGGAAACTTTTGGACAGAAAACACCAACGCCGAACATGGTATAATCCCCGATATTTTTATTTATTCATTTACAATGCTCTTTCGAATATATTAATGCAAAAGATCGATGATTTAACGTTACGGTAACTAATTATAGATCGTTCGTTCGATCATTCTTTATATAATGTTTAGCCTTAATTGATTATTTCAGCTATTACATCGATAGGAATGACACGTGTAAAGACATGCTTCGAGAAATTACGCGGCTGTTTTACATATGTAATAGGAAAATTACAGACTAGCGGTGAAAAATAATGATATATTACATTATACGATATACCGGTTTTTCGTTTCGATCGTTGAGCCAAGCGACTCTTCGTTGGAATACCATGTATGAATGACGGCTTCGTCAGAACGCTCTCCTCCCCCCTTTTCCGCTCATTCTCCCTCCCCTTTCGCGGTATTACACGTAAAACTTTATCTCGCCTCTAATGTAATTAACCAGAAGTTACGATCGCCAGACCGTTAATAATGTCTCGCCACATGCGTTACAATATTCGCAGAAACGTTCGCAGCGTGAATTTTAGTCAAAGCGCGATAAAATTTAACCGGTCTTCCTCTTACTTGATGAAGCTTTTCAAATCTCTCTCTCTCTCTCT
>JAIFRP010000026.1:768179-790395 GCA_032403825.1 Odynerus spinipes
CTCTCTCTCTCTCTCTCTCTCTCTCTCGGGTAGCGACGTTGCAACAATTTTCGATAATTTTATCATCCATTAAGTAAATTTAGAAAAATTGAGATTTTTAAAACGACCGAACGTATTTCGGAAGAAACCGTCGATTTCTTCTCTTAAAAGATCTAAACAAGGGTCTAGTATAATTTCTTTATACAGATATGGAAATTAAGCGATATGGAGAAGGAAGCTTCTCCTCTTGGCTTGAACTTGCATAGGTCACTATTATTAACTGCCGGTGTACGTTCGTTCCTATTTCTATCCATTTTTTTCCTTTCTTTTCTGTTTGGTTCTTTTACATTGAATTAGTATCAAGAATATTCAAAGATTGTTATGCAAATTGTTAAATCCATCGATATGTGAGGAACCGATCGAGCATGAGCGGTGAAAGAATATGGGTATTGTAATGACACGCTCTTTTCAAATGCCCGCCAGGTAGATGTCACGGTATAATACACAGGTAAACTGTTCGAATCTGGTGGGTCAACTCACTTCCCGTTAAACCGTAGAACGAGACACACGTAGTCAGAATTGTAAGGTGTAGTCTACGTAAATATAATACCGTTTGTGGAATTTAATAGAATAAAATTAAAGATAGAAGAACACTGGATATTGTGTTTTATTAATTTTAACTGTCGAGAAGCAATTTTGTGCTCGTAAAAATCAAAGGGACCGATGTATCGAAGGATCTACCACCAAGTATTGAAATTAATAATAAAAAGGACGTGCGGAATACGTTCCGTTACAGTATACATATAAATTTATTGTAAGTAATACAAATTGCTGGTCTTCGCGTCTCGTCGCGGACTAATCTCTTCCTCAGGCGGTTAGGAGTTGTTTAAATTAACGCAATAAACGACTACGATTTTCCGGAAAAACAGTCGAATTATAATAAGACGTCGAGATATACATACGTGTCCAGACTGGACGACGTTCTTATCAAGGACGGCACTTTTTTTTACCTAACTCGTGGCGGAACCCGACTCGGCGACGATTAAATGCAAAATGCAGTCGAACTACACGGAATGTTTTTTTCTCCTACAGATAGGTCAACGTGAAAAATTAAATCATCGAGAAAAGAAAGTTCGAGTGGAAAGGCTGCGTTTTTTATTCTAACATAAGAGAAGATTCTTTAGTTTATAGTTCCTCTGTTATCGATATCAGCACGAGATCGAAGAGTACTTCTTCGTCACTCGTAGGATGTTACTTACTAATGGCTTTACCGTTATACACGGCTGGGAATAAACGTGATTAATAACTAAGTTGTTTCTTTTTAACGAGTTTCTTCCTTTTTTAGAAACGTTATAAAAATATTTTCTACTATCTAGAGGTGTGGGTTATCTAGAGGTTCGTGAGTGGATGAAGGATGCAATAATTTAATAAAATTAAAGTAACTTCGATCTTTTGTTCATATTGGAGTAGGTATATGTAGCATGTATGTACAGGTAACCCCCGCATAACACGGTGGTTAGGTCGTTTCGTATTATATGAAACAAAGAATTGGTACAAACAACAGGGTTAGGTTCCAAACGTTAAAAAAGTTATGCCATTTTCATTTGATAACCAAGAGAAATATTTTTATTAAAACAATAATTGTTCAAAAGTATTACATATTAATATTACACAATGTATGTACGTATAGGTACTCGACGAATCGACGTTTCACGAAAATACAGCTTGTTCTTTTCTTCTCGCGAGCTTTTCGGAGAAATGCTCGGCTCTTTCTGCTCTCCGAGCTTTGCAGGCTCTATGCATACTCCGGGCAAATATAAAATCAACATATAAAGCAGCATTCTTTGAAGTTACGTACCTCGTAACATCCGAATATCTACGAAGCTTTGCTTTTGACCATATAAAGGGAAAGGGAAAGAAATATCATGCGGAGTGAGACTGCTGATTCCCATTTTCCCCGATAACTGAAGAATTGGTAATATTATAGATGAATAAATAAATAATCGACCTGAAGAATCATATTAATATTGTCTTTGAAAAAATCATTAAATCTGAAGTTAGGTTCGGCTGATTAGAAAATAAGTGAAAGTATCGAACTTCGTGAGAAATTCTTCGAAGATCCATTAGAACTCGAAGCTGAGTTAGAGAATCGCAAAAGGAAAAAAGAAATCGGTAGAAGAGGAAGTAGGAACGGAGTCACAGTCGCTGAGGCAATAGCCATAAAAATGGATGTTACGCTTGAGAAACACGGCGCCAAACACGTCTATAGAGTCCCTGATGGATTACGTGAGCTTTGTACCGACATTACACGCGAGGTGCGCGTTACCTTTTGCTTAGATTTTCCATTTTTATCGTATACCTACTTCTAACGTAAGAATATACCCGTACCTTTTTTTTATAACCTTCGTAGTAAAATTGATTTATTTCTTCCAAAGGTTCTTAGATCCCAACCAGCAGAGATTTATCATTTTATTGCCGATTATATAGACGTTCTGTTGATTACTCGAGAAAATGCGAAAGGTTAGATCGAAAAGTTTTTTTCTTTTTATCACGTAGATTGGTAGATCGAACTAGAAAGACATCGAAATAGAAATTAATGGGTATTAATATTTTCGTTTTCATAGTCGCGGTCAAAGTTGTAAATAATATCTTACGAGGAAGTCAAACAATTATGAGTATACTTTACCGGACCGGTTTGAACATAGAACAAATAGCTGCAGCGGCACCGAGAATTCAGGTACGAATTCTAATCTCATATTAATCGAAGAGTGGACATTAGAAAGGGCCTAGGTGCCATTTTTTTCAAAATCGAGTTTTTGATATTAAAATGTTACCACGCTTTACAGGCTAGATCTTCGTCTTCTTAAAAAAGCACTTCTAGAAAGTGTTTTATGAATGTTTCTTTACTAAACAGTCACAAAGCATTTCCACCTTTTTTATTATAATAACTTACTTTGCCATTTTGTGCATGTAGGTAATTACATAATAACGTTTTGCATAATGATTTTATTTGGATTTTATTCCTTTTTCCTCGATTATCTCAATACTTTCTTTTTGGCACTTAAGTCCTTTATATTTTCACTCTTCAATTAACCAGCCATAAACGACGAATAATTCAGTTTTTATTTCGTTACTTTTAGAGAGCATTCCGTGCGTACTTGGACATCGCGGACGGTCGACAGGAGCCATGTGAAAGTGAAGAGACATTTCAGTAATAAATAATAATTAATCTACAAATTCTTATATTAATCATTGTTCACAATGTTCAGACGAATTCGATGAGAAATCGATACTCTCTTTGCGAGACATCTTGGAAACCACGGGAATCGACTACAAGCAAGCTGAAAAAGCGGCTACGATTATACAAGTACAAATCTTTTTATATCTCTTTGAAACACAATGTTTTAAATTCAAAAATAAAATTAAAATTCTTGTTACCAAATGTCAGTCAGCTTTCCGTGGTCATCATGCGAGAATGATGGTCGCCGAATCTCAAGGGAAGGTACAATGGCAGAGAGCGTTAATAAATACTTTGGATATCTTGAGAAAAGCTGGTGTGTCGAAAGAGGAAATAACGAGATCTCTGCCGATCATTCAAGTAAATTTTGGAGATACTTGTAGAAATTTGCTGATTTCTTCGTCTCGAAAAATTAATTAATTCATTTGAATGTACGAAGACTGCCTATCGTAGTTACTACACGCAGAAGAATATAAAAATACAAACGTGTAAGGTTTCGATGGAAATTCTCGTAGCAAAATGTAAAAAAAAAATTTACGGGAGATTAGTTATAAAAGTTTCGTTCGCGTGATTTTTAGCGGCACACCCGAAGAAAGAAGAAGCGGCAAAGAAGAAACCTGGTACCACCGTTGAACCCGGACAAACGATACAAGCGGTTGCATGGTTAGAGATGATATACGAGGATTCCGGATTAAATGTTGAAGTTGTTAATACAGCTGCTCTGATCATCCAAGTAATCCCCCGACGAATCTAACTTTTATATTGTAATTATCGCGTTACGTGAATCAGGGTTGGCCACATTTTATTTGAAATAGGATAACAAATAATTATTTGAAATACTCAATTATTTCAAATCCTTTATTATTTTTATTTTTTAATTTTATTTTTATTTTATTTTTATTTTACGTGTACTTCAAATACATTATTTCCAAATGATTTTTTATTTCAATTACTTTTTATATACTTACTTTTCAATATTATGTTTTCTGAATTGAATGCGTAAGACTTTATACAGAAATTTGTACTCCAGACGCACTTGACGATGTCGACGTGATAGCAATAGAGAATATTTGAGATCAAATAAAAAATAGAAATAACAAAATAATTAGCAAAAAATCATTTGACTGCTCAAATAAACTAACACATGATTATTTCAAATAACATCTAGCCAAATAAAATAATTTATTATCTTAACGATTATTTTTCAAATAATTTATTTGGATAACGCCCAGCTCTGACATGAATTTCGCGAATATGTTGCTCCGTTACGTTGTTATTACCCCCACGCGTTTATATTTGATTCTATTGGAAGTAAGTGTTCCAAATCTTTGCTCTTGGATTCCATGAAACTTCATTAATTACATTCTTTCGTATTATCAGCGAGCTTACAAAAGATATCGCCAAAGAAAGGGTTTCGTCCGCGTACAAAGAGTAGTCTCTTCGCGAACGCTCATTGTGGATGCCATCCTAAACAGTCTACACCAAAGAGTCTTCCATAAAGTGACGTCTCGCGATGACATCCCGGAGAAGCTTGGTACGCGAGAGGATATGAAGAAAGCCAGTAAGACGCTTCAACAAGTTTACAAGGATCACTTAAGGCGTTCGCGAATTTCCATGGAAGGTACACGTCGATGATCTATTTACGACAATATACCGTGTGATCCGATTTAATCGAATTAGGGGAAGATGAAAAAGAAATGACGGGAATCAATTCGGGAGAAATGGATACGTTAGAAGAAATGGTCGAAGAGGAAGGAAAAGTTGAAGAGACGAAAGCGGAAGAAAAGGTGGAAACGGATCAGCGAGTTTCAGGAACCGAGGGAACGTTGACAACTGGAGACGAGGAAACTCCAGTGGAGGGTAACGCAATTAATATACGAGCCGATGACGACGTGTCCAATTTTGGGAACGTGTTTTATCGATTATAAGGAACCAAAAACATCCTATTGTTATTAATTAAAACTACCACGACGTATTGCTAAAGTTGGACACCTCGTTAACGGGACTCCCTTTATACGGAGCTTTGAACGGTGCAAAAAGAGAAAAGTCGAAATAAAAGAATAAAACTAAGAACCCAATACGCTTCCGCAGATCCAGCTGGTGAGCCGATTAACGTGGAAGAAACTCATACCATAGAGGAAGAGAGGGAGGTAGAACAGGATGAGCACAAAGAGCAGGAGGAACAAGAAATGTCCCAGGAGACCACTCCTACGAGCGACACGGCAGGTTAATGTAAGTGGCTACGTACGGTGATTCCACCGGCGCGGTAAGTACGCTTTCAAAGTAAGCACCGAAGTTTTCCTAACTGTGAGTTTTATTAACTGTTGGTACGATCATTAACTTTGCAGAACTACGCCCGCAGTAGAATTTTTAAAGGACATCTCGTATAGATCGCGTCGGAAGATGGTCGAGGAAAAAAATTTGTGTATAAAGACAAGGAACTTTAAATTCCCTTTACGATTCTCATTTTTGTGCGAATAAAGAAATAACGACAATCGAATGTTAAAGGGACGGTAAAAAAAAGGAAATGTGACTATATTTCGTGACAACGGCGTTAAAATAAATCGAAGACGGGAGAGTACAAATCCACGGGATTACAAAGTTTAGATATTTATAAAAATTCCGAGGGAATAAAAGCGTCGCGGAACGATCTAAAAGACGAATAAGAAAAGCTGTGTATAAACGAATAAACCGAGGGGGAAAGTTGTCAAAAGGTATGTCTCCAGGGTGCTCCGAATCTCGATCGAGCGGGCTCTTTCCTTCGATAGAAATCGCCTTCGCCACGAATCCGATTACGGCCATCATCGAGCAGCAACGTCCTTTCCTTCTTCCCTACCTCCTCCCACCTCCGACGATTTTCCTGGCATCTACAACGATCGCAAGTCCTCGAGTTTCCCGTGCTCTCCGTAAAATCCTTTCTGTTCTCGCGAGCGTGCACTTTCGAGATCGACGAATTCTCGCAGCGAGCATTGATCTTGTTGTCCTGTTTCTTCTCCTTCTCCGATTGATCCTTCCGTCCTTTCTCGAAATCTTCGTACTGCACATTCCTCGACTTATACTTTTCCATAAGAATAGCTATCGAATCCTTGTGATCGATAACCCCTACGCCCTCATCCTCATCCACCTCCTCCTCCTCCTCCTCCTCCTCCTCTTCCTCCTTCTCATGGTCCTTCCCACACGGCCGTGTCCTCTCGTGATTCTTCCACGAACAGCCACGGCGATTACTCGGAATAGACAGGCACGTGCAACCGACCGGGAGAAAATTAGAAATCCTTTCGCTTTGAACGGGACAGAAAAGGAGTGAGGGAGAAAAGGGTACGTAGATCTATTCGTAATCGAGTTGGCGGAATATCATGTGGAAGGTTGGTTTCTGATCGACTTGGATTGCTTTTTATGAGCTACCGATAATGATGGTTGTTTTTCTTGTGAGAACACAAACGGCGTTTAATTAAGTTTTAGACGTTAGGACGTTAAAGAATCTACGTCGACATAAATCTCAAATTTATACGCTTGCCAATATTCGAACTTTGTAACTAAACCCAATTCTGTTTTTACACGATTTGGATTTAACATGAATTAGAAAAAAAATTTTAATTCTCTTTCTACACGACTTATTTTTAAATTACAATACAATACAATACAAATTAAATTTGTTGTTCTAATTCGTGTTAAATCAAAATCGTGTAAAAGAAATTCGTGTAAAAACAGAATTGGGTGTATTACAAAATGAGATAAAAATCTTTGAAAAAACTCCAAATCGATCTTCGAGCATTCTCCCTCTAACAAAATCATAAACCATCGTCACCGATGAATTTGATGTCTCATAAAATTTCGAGAAAGGAAACTCCCTTTAAAGAAAAAATGGATAAGAAAGAATACCTTTTCTGCTGACAACAGTAGCATCGCCGTCGACAGGAGTAACGAGAGCAGGAAGGATAACGATGACAAGGACGAGGCCGATGGTCTTCGGGGCTCGATCGTAAGAGATCGAGGTTAATGTCTCGCGGGGAACGAGGGTCGCACGTGCGGAGCAAAGGTGAGATTCTCTCCTCTCTCTTTGCCAAAGACCTATCTAATTTCGAGCACGACCCACGGAGATCCTGATCGTCCAGATTTCTTCGTGAAAAATGGTGCCGTGCTTCGTCTTCTATCGTGGAACGCCCTAAAACCGAGGGCGATGGTCGTGTTTTAAGGATCTCGGAGTTAAACGGATCGTGAATTGAATTTCCGCATTTGCTATTGGGCAAAATTGTATGCAACCCTCGTATAACACGGTCAGGAGTTCTCGTGATATACGAGAATCACCTATAACAATTAAAAATATTAA
Organism: Odynerus spinipes; assembly: GCA_032403825.1. Taxonomy (NCBI): domain Eukaryota; kingdom Metazoa; phylum Arthropoda; class Insecta; order Hymenoptera; family Vespidae; genus Odynerus; species Odynerus spinipes. The sequence goes on from JAIFRP010000026.1 coordinate 775,724, forward strand.
AATATCTTAAATGCGAGCATACTTTGAAAACTACAATTTTCTTAATCTACGATACGCAGCTGGGACTCACCGTGATCGTCTCTAGAATTAATATAGTCATGTTTCTCGTGGGGTGCAACGTACAGCAAATCGACGGAATCCAATTTAGATGGACCACTTTCTACGCCTTTTCTCGATGACGTTTGACAGCAAGTGCATTTTCTTCTTTCTCTCTCCGTGTTATGGCTTTAAGAAAAGAATTCATGTTAAATCAATGCCACGCACGAGTCATGTGATTCCTACTTGTATGGATCTATCGATTTCCTTGGATCAGTTTTCTCCGAGAAGCACTCTGTCGTTGGAATCTTATCGAGGACGTCACCGAGAGCACTACGATCGTTGGACCATCTCGTAGTTTCTTCAAAGAATTCCTCATTGCGTCGGTGACACGCGCATTTACTTTGCTTAATCGACGAACTTTGCTTCAAGGATAAATATCGCGAGCCCTCGTCGCTGCACGCGGATTGCGAACAAAAACAATGCAGTTTGTTGTCGATGTTACTCATGCATTTCGCGGATGAGGAGCTCACAGGTTGTTGATCGTTTTTCTCTCTTCCCGATGAGCCTACCTCGATCTATTATACAAACGGTTGATCATTTATCGACACCCGTCTCTTTAAACCGTTCTCTCGTGTTATGTCATTACTTTAATGCCTTTAGATCGAGCGCCATAATCCTTGGGAAACTTTCTACGTGCACGACGAAAAGCGATCGATGCCGCGGCTAACTGATGAGAAACGGACGGATAGACTTGGGACATCGCGAAAAAGTGATTTCGAAAGTTACGCTCATATCTTTGAATATTATTTAATCATCTCCATTTAGATTGGTTATAAGCTCCATTTAAATCCACAAATATAGCCGCGAGCACGATCGATCGAGCTTCTTCTGTCATAAAACCGATTTCGAAATCGGACCGTGCGTTTTGCCTCGTGCAAATTCATACGCGCATTCGCATAATCGCGTGAACAACGGGCGTGAACGGTCGTCGAGGAGCAAAGATCAAGCGCGACAGTGAATTGTCTCGCTTTTGCAAGGAACATTTTATAACCTCCGGGGTTTTCGATCGCCGGCTTTCGTCTCGCGACCGGCCAGCTCATAATGCTAATCAGGGCAACGAGCAATTAGAAACGAAAACACAGCGACTGTAACGATGTTTGCCCGATAACAGCTTGTAGCGATGAACGCTCGAACGAACGAACGAGCCACCCCGTGTTTCGTGCCAAAACTACGACGATCAACGCGTTACGCTGTATTTGCGAGGCCTTGTCTATTCTAGGACGTGCTCTAGCGCGATCCTCCTCCGCTTCGAGACCTCCTGTGAAAGCGTTGCTGCTACTATCTCAGGATAGACGCAAACAACGAGGTAAAGGATTTTCTAACGAGAGACTTACGCTTCGTTAAACCCTTATGCTGCTTCTCGAAGGAGTCGTTTACAATACGAGTTAGCGAGTCGTTTACAATACGGGTTAGCCTATTTACGGGATATTAATGAAATTAGAACGCTCGACTATTCGATAATAATTATTTATTTGTGCCTTCATAAAAAGTTACTCCGTTAACGTGGTCTATCCAACAAACGGATGGAAAAACAAGATTTAAGATTCCTTTGACAGAAAAAAGGGCGTCTCAACGCAGACGAAGGAAATTTATCCTCGAAATATACGTACATAGATAAGTAAGAAGAATACATTATGTTATAAATTAAATTCTCTGTCTCGTCATTTCGAAACGATATGAACAAACGTTCCAATCCTCCCGCTCATCTCGTTACACTTCTAGATTACAATAAATTCATGATTCGCTTCTTATATAACTTAGATAAAGGTTCTGGAGTATGTACAAATTTGTACAGAACAATGTTTCAACCGCTTTTTTTTACAATCGAGAATTCGATAATTACTTATATATATTTATATATTTATATATAAATTACGAGGAACAAATCATTATCAGATTATTGATTCAACGATCCACGTTAATTCGATATTCTTGAAAGACCTACGTATAAGATCTACATCATCATCGTATCAATACGTATATGTCGTAGTTATTTGCATTAATTCGTTTTTTTTTTATATTATACCTAGGCTTCATTCATAACAACGGATCAATTGCAAATAACTACGAAATACACGATAGCGCGAGAATCACGACGTTGTATGATAACTTTTAATTCATCCACGGTGGACACGAGGTCGGTGGCTGATATGCTTGAGAGATTGGCACTTGATAATGCGGCGGCATAGCTTGCGCCGGATGCTGAGGTCGTTGCTGCTGATGCGGAGGTGGTGGCGGTGGTGGATTGCAAATAGACTGCATCAACGGATGAGAATTGTAAGGTGGAGGTTTTGCAATGTGCGGTGGTATTTGATTGTACTCGATGTTCAGTGGATGATCCAACATCGCGTTTTGAATAGGAGAGCGATTACCTTCTAGGTGACCTGTTTCGAGATTAAGACAACGTTATCGACAGCGATGTGATGCGACGAGTTGACGCGATTAAATGCATCGCGTGTTCCATCGTATACCTCTCGGTCTTATCTGTGGTGGTGGCATATTCGTGGGTGGTAAATTAGGTGGACATAATGCGTGATGCTCCTCTCTGGGCATCGGTGGTGGTCGACCCAAAGGAGCTCTGATATGGTAAGATTGCCAAGGTGCTTGCGGAGGTGGCGGTGGAGGTAAAGGTGGCCCATTACCGTGATTAACACCTCCCGATTCAGCCATCAATGCTTGTTCGTTGCCTGATCAAACGAGAGGGTTTTATGTAAATATATGTAAGCCGAGTATAGGATTGAATTCTCGCGTAAGCCTACCTGGATTTAGTCCCGTATATTTGTGATCCATGTTGCGCTTTTCACCTGGATAATAAAAATCATCGGTGTAACGGTAATAATGTCCATTGGAAGTACCATTGCTTTGCGCAAAATGCTTTTCAATTATAATACTGCGATTAGTATTACGCGATACACTAAAGTATGTGTAACGTCATGTGTCGTACATTATTTTGCAAAAAGAAATACTTTAGCCGGTTAAACTCCGCTTCTATGTAGTGATAATGCATCCACCGATAAATAAAACACATTGACATGGCTTTTGTTAAGGCTAAAGAGATAATTATAAGATTAATTATAATTTTGTGCGTGTCTCAAGGTCGGTTCCATCAGCTTTGCACGATACTTCGCCAAGCTTGCTGCGATAATGGAAAATAATTATTTTTGCTAATGACAGTCCGTATCGATATTTACAGTCAAACTAAAAAGTATTTTTAATAATATAGTTTAAGATAAGAAATACTACTTTCTACAAATATTTATGATCCATTATGTTTTCCTTGATCGCCGAAAGCAACATAAAAAACGCCAGTTTTTCATTCCCTCTACCAGCATTTCTCACTGTAATATAAACTTGTAGTCGTTAGAAGTTGATCGACGTTAGTGTCACAATCCAGCCCAAAGAATGTTTCTGAAAATTACATATAATTTATGTTATATTACGCTTTTTCTTTTCATGTTTAGACGATTTTCCACCGATCGTAGAGAGGTATATTATCCTAGAATTTATATTTGAAATATTACAAACTTTAATGATTGTTATGTTTGAAATTCTTATTTTTAATATACGTTCGTGATTTCTGAAATAGAAACTTATTATAAAATATCCAAATACATACATGAATATGAATTAGTAATTAATAAGAAACATTACTAAAAAAGCAGTAAAATTAGAATGCCCGAATCAACTACCGTAGCCATACAGTATGTGCAAATTTTCATAAAATCCAAATAATAATAAACAAAGTTGAAGCGGCTAAAGTAGCAGTGTCATAAATCCTTTTGTCAATCTTGTGTCCATCTGTAAAGTACTTAGGCAAATTTAAAAGAAGCAATTTACCAAAAAATAGAAATTAAAAAACACCTATAACATTATATCATCTTTATAAGAATATATTTACATTAAATAACACTACGATCTAAGAGTATTGTGAAAAAATGCCAGATACTTTATTTCTAATAATCATAAGCGCACATTAATAGTAGACGTTTAAAGGAATGACTTTACAACGATAGTGGTATTACATTTAAATGAAACGTTGAAACATTTTGCATTCCTTTTGTGATGTCTATGAAAAATATCTAGAAACACTTTCGTGTAAAGTTTTTCCTTTTGATGAATATATTATATTACTCCATCCTTAAAGATATCTAGCCTTTTTTCACATAAAATACTCTTAGTTACAGACCTGGATGTGGAGGTGGCATTAGCAGCTTGTTTCGATCTCCATGGGGTAGACCGGCACCTGCTGGGGATGGACCATGTAAGACTTGCTGTTGACGTTCACCTTCTCTGCTTAAACAATTCAGTTGAACTCATTAATTATAAGTTAATAACAGCACGCAAGCATTTCATATACTAATGTAAAAGTCACCTGATGCACACCCTTGGCTATTTCTGAAATATTAAGAAGAAACCTGAATTCACCAGATGATAATTAATAATGTAAAAATTTATTTCATTACATATTAAAGGTATATTGATTATTTAAAGAATAATTCTACAAAATAAAACTTAATTTTATGGTGCATGTACTTTGGCTTGCTACCGACGACGAAGGAACTTATAAGTAACAGTAAAAGCAAAAATCTTTTTCTAAGTATAAAACCCTCCAATGTAGTAACTGCTTGATTTGAGTAACAATTAAGCTTGCTTATTAATTATCTTCTTTTTTAAATCTTATGTATAACTGAATTATCCCATGACATGAACAAATCTATGTAAATATATTTTTCATAGAGAAATTATAATTATGTAGGAGAACTCTATATATCCATACATTAATTATAACACAAAGTAGTAGTACACAATGGTAATCCCCATTTAAAATTAATATTATTTGTTCAAAGTTTTCTGTGTGAATATATAGAATCTTTTTCATAGAAAATTAATAATTAAGTAATAATTATATCTAAAACACAATACTTAATAAACAGTTAATATCTCATGCCTCATAATCATATTATTGTATGAAACTTCACGTTTCAATCGTTAATCTATCAACAGTAAATGAATTATTACATAGATCTGTTTAGTTTCATAAGAAATCCATATAAAGTTAAAAGTCATCAAAGCTTACTTAAAGCTTACTCGGTCTTGGTAAAGGCAGGTTTCTGTAAAAAATTTATTTAGATAATAATACGTTCGTTTAACTTATGATCTTCGATACTTTTCTGCAACATTTTGTACAATATTTCTTGACACTGTTAAATAATAGAAACACAAACGTATATGAGCAAATATTACTTTACCAATGCCGATATACGTAAATCATAAATAATATAGAAAGACTACTTTGCAAATGAGCAAAGTACTAGTTTGTGAGTTCCAGTGAAAATTTATAAGATAAGAACTAAATTATATTTCTTGTTATATGTTCCTAATTTTTTTTTAATGAACTTCACTTATACTACATCCACATTATGTGAAAATAAGTTAATTTTTATACCTAATTACTGTCCTACTATCAGCATCTGAATCATCATAAATGATTGATATAAATGTTTAATAATAAGAATTAATGTAATTACTTACCCTGTACCATGACGTTGAGCAGGTAATGGGCCACATTGATATGGTGGTGGTTCCTGTTTAAAAAAAAAAAAAATTAACTTTATTTATATCGGTTATTTGATCTAAATTTGAAGTACTCATAATTATAAATATACCTGATTTCCTTCTATATCCGAAAACCTTCTCTTCAATCCATGCGGTTTCTGTTGTTCAGGCGAATCTGGCTTCTGTTCAAATGGGTGATGTTGAGGGGCTTGCACTGTATAATGCACTTGCGCAGGCATATGCCCATTCTGATACTGCATATGTGGAGTATGATATTGTATTTGTGCTTGTATTTGCGGTGGAGGTGCATTATGAAGTGGCATATTTGCAGGTGGCATTTGTACCTATAAAAACATAATGATATCAATGTAAAAACTATAAAATGTACATTGTTCCTTTTACTATTTGCGTACATTTATATTTGTGTTTTCATTATTCATCTGTAGTATTACCTGTAGCTGACCCTGAGACTGAGGCATCTGTTGTGGTTGCTGTGTTTGGTACAACCACGGAGCATTTTGTGGAGGAGGAGGTGCCTGTGTTGGCGGAGGTACGCTGGTAAGAACATTCATAGAATTCTGCATTTGTGCCACCGATGGAGGAGGCACTATTTGTGGAGGAGGTACCGGTTGTGGTAACGGACCTTGATCGTCCTGTTGGTGCTGCATTTCACCTCCTTGAGGTAATGGAGGTTGATGAGAATGTTGGGGAGATTGAGCATTGGGAACCAAAAACGTCTGAGTAGATGGTGGTGGAACTTGTAAGTGAAATTGTGGAGGATGACCTTCAAATTGAGGTGGGATCATATGCTGTGCTACAGCTTGAGGTTGTTCATGATTCTGCTGTATTTGTGGTGGCACAATGTGTTCTCCGGGCTGTAAAACGAACTGTGCTTGTGATTGAGATACAGGTGCCTGTACCTGCTGATATTGTATCTGATAAGTTTGAGGCACAGGAGGTGGTGGTTGATTTGGAGGAAAATTAGGTGGTGGGAAATGGAGATGTAATAATGGCGGTGGTGGCTGTTGAGTTATATTTAGAGGAGTGGCTGGAGGAGGTTGTTGCAAGTTTACATTAACAGTTTCTATCATCCCTTGAGAAGGTGTTACAGGTCTTTGTACACTGGGTTGTGTATACACATATGACACTGCTCCACTAACTGGCACACTGGCAGATGAAATGAAATTCTGTTGAGCTGGACTTTGCGGTGGTGGTTGACTCATAACATACATTTGAGCAACAGGCTGTGGCGAGGCTTGTGATCCTGGTTGAATACCTTGAATTTGTAGTGGTTGACCAGGATGAATTTGATACTGTACTTGACTTACAGTCGACGGAGGTCCAATTAATTGTACTTGTCCAACAGGTGGTGGTGGCATAAAGGTCTGTATTTCCTTAAAATTACAAATATAGGTAATGCACGCGTAATAAAGGATAAATTACTAAAATATTTTTATAACTAAAGTAAAACCTGAGGTTGGGTAGGAGGTACTAATGGTCCCGAATGAGGTGGGATATGTACTCCTGGTGGAGGAACCGTTACTCCAGGACCCGGTCCACCAGCTACCGTAGCTGTCAAAATAGTTGCTGGTAGAGTAACTACGTTACTTTGTGGATGCTGTATTATATCTGTAAAAGGTATAAATCTATGTAAGCAATCATGTTGTATAGATAGCGATGATAAGATATTTATATATACAATTTAATAACATGCAAGATTATAAGTTGTACCTTGATGTTGTATTGTAACAACATTAGGTTGCCCTAAAGTACCAATATTCATAGTTTGAAACTGTGCTGTAAAATAGTACAGTTCGATAATATATTTAGTAAATATTTTATCATTGCTTAATAATAATAAAAATGCAACAAAAATCGACAGTACATTGTTGTATTTGTTGCTGTTCTATAACTTGCTGGGATTGCACTGGTGGTGGCTGCTGTTGTATATAAGTTTGCAGCTCTGATTGCATTGTTTGTATTAAATTAATCGCCAACTGTTTTGCATTTTGCAATGCTTCTGGTTTTGGATGTCTATTAAATTGGAAGTAACATATAAATATATATTTAATAAAAAATTAATAATGCAATGCACAAGATAATAATAAATATCTTACTCTATATGTAAATGAAGCGGTTCTGGAGATTCAGCTCCTAAAACAGGATCAATAAATTGTGAGCCTCTTCCCCTTAAAGTTACATTTGCACCTGTCTCTCCTCTTATATATAACAAATTTGCTCCTCCAACGCCTATAATTCTTCCTCGCAAATCAAAGCCTTGTGGTGCATTCTCTATACCTACGCATATCTTTTCCTGCCAAGCAAAATATATCTTTCATCATTAAATAACAAATATTTTAAAAAGATACTTCGCTCTTTTTTAATATTTTGATTAATACTATGATGATTAAAATATATCTTACTACAGACGTGATTCCAGAATGTAAACTCATAAGAGGTGGAGGAGCATTAGTAAATCGGCTTGGCCTGTTTAATGAACTTTGATGTTCTGTCTTAATAATTTCATTAATCTTTTGTATCGCCACTGTTAAATTAACGATCTATTTAAAAATGTTTCTATATGAAATTAAATAGTAAAAAATAAAATTACATACAGTCGACATTATGTTTTGTATGTCCCTGTATATATAGATATAAAGCCCGTTCGTTAGGACAACGTAACTTCTCTTGTTCTGTCATAAAACGTCCACGGGTTGAAACTGTAGCTCCTAAAAATATGATATAACACAAGACATATTTGCCACATATTCTTTTTAAAAAAGATCAATTCTTGAATCTTACCAGAGAAGGAATTAATTTCATCTTGTATATAACCTTTTGTGAGTAGAGTTCTAGCACTAGGAGGTGTCTCATTGATTTCAAATTCATAAGTATAAGTTTCTCCACTCTTAAAAGTTATCTAATTAACAACAAAAGTGTAAATGATATAAAGTACATAAATGAAAAGTAGATTTATCATAATACCCTCATAAATAGCTACCTTATTGCCTGAATCAGAATTTCTAATCTTTTCTTTAGCCATGGAGATTAAATGTGCACTATTCCATATACATCATAACCTTCCATGAACGTTTCTATTTATACTTTATATATTACTTAAATATCACATAAATTTCATTTTATGACATAAAATTGGATTTTTTTATTATAACAATCAACCATATTAATTTCCTTTCAGTATTGCTAGCGAGTCATATAACTCAGAGGTTACTTTGGATGGCGTATAATTTTTAAATATATCAATCCATGATAGCTTATATTTTTAATAAATATTTACACTTTCGTTTATAACATACTAGTCGTACTTGCATCATTGGAATACGTGGAATTAATTAACATTACGAAACACAATTACTTCGCACCACAAGTTCGATGTTATTTGTCGTCACTGACAAGACTGGACAAAACTCAGTAAAGCCACAATGGAGCAGCCGACGTTATGTTGTATCAACGATAGATCACGTGGCAATATATCAATTAATTTTTGATTTGTTTTTAAGTGACTGCGAAGTTCTATGACTCGAAGACCTCGATAATAATTGACCGACACATTCTGTATGATTTATATACATTGAATGCAAATAAGAGATCTCTGTCTTATCATATACATCAATAATATCGATAATTATCCATTTACTTTGAGAAATGTATTCAAACATGTTTTAATGTATCTTTCATAATTAATTTCTTCGTACGTTTAAATATTATGAGTTAACATTAAGATTTAACTATTTTACTTTTTTCAAGGAAAGGAATTATAAAGAAGAAAATATAAAATAATGAAAGAAAGGCAGTTATTCATTAAACAAATATTTATTACTTAACATTATATGTGCATTTTTCATTCTATAAATACAGTTCAATTTAATTACAAATCGTTATTCGCGCATTTGTAATACTAATAAAAATAATATTGCTAGGATGAGTTTAATATGCTTGTTGTGCAGATATTAATACTCTTGACTTTGTAGTGTTGTCAATTAATATCGAAGCAAAGTCCAAGATCCACATATTGACTCATCTAATAATGGAAGAAGTTCATAGATTCTGTTACATTTCCTCAAATCCAGTTGCGGCTAAACAATATAGTTAAAAAGAGTTATATTGCTTTAACGTTGTTACTTTTCTATAAGAATTTAGATACTTTAGAAGAATTTTTACTTTTTGCTACAAAATTTAAGAATATTAGCAGCAATATCATAACGAGACATAATTGCTACAACCGACTAATAAAACATTAGTAAGTGATGAACGTACCTTTGTGTCAGTCCTCAAGGAATAACTCCAATTGGGGATTTAATTTTCTGCGATCTAATGTTTTATTACTCTCTGTAACAACTATCCATCGTTATATCTTTTTTGATATTAGAGCGTGAATACATCTATAAAGGATACTGCATACTTTCCAAAATCGATATGAGGTTCTTCTTAAAACTAATTTTTACTAAAAAATATTCCAGAAGCGTTAGGCTCTGTTAATTTGTGTTTTGCATTGAGATACATTGCATATATGTTTCATTCGCTACTCTGAATTAAGGTATATGTTTATTAGGAAACCTCTTAGATAAGAAAACCATTTTGCATTGATCCTTTGCTTAAACAATAAAAAAACTTCTTTATCTGCTTTACTTCTTCTTTTTCTCTGATCAAAGGGATAGAAAAATAGACAGATTGTCTCAAGTTGTAAGAATTGATATTGATTGCAGAAATAATTTTGATTAATCGGATAATGAAAAAGTAAAATATTTACTTCGGATTTAAATATGTATCAGTGTCCTGATATATATTTAACGATCCACTGTCCATATTATGTAACTATTTGTTTATTGATGGCCAACCTATTATGTAACTGGCTAACCATATAACTGTCCATATCAGTGTCCCCAAGATCAGTCTCCTTTTCTAATAAGGCCCACCTAAGTCTCTCATATTCCATCCCCAGTGCTCAGTATGATACAGAAGAATCTAAGCACCATTTGTAAAAAGAATGCAGCTTAAGCGAAAGCTAAATCCTTTATCGTAAATCGAAGACACCGTTTATAACAAAATTTAAACTTGATTAATCCTTTGGTATGTTCATGGACTATTCATGCTGAATACATCACTCTATTTGACATCCATAAAATATATATAATCGATCGAAAAAAAAAAATATTTCTTTATACAATCGAATTTTATACAATCGATTCGGAGCGATGAACAAGGTAACAGGAGGAATGTTATATTTGTGTCCACGGGATTTCTTAAGTGTAAAAGATAAGCTCAGGAATTTGTCCTTCGTCGATGGAAGTTCCGTTATTATCACCAGCTTCGATATTAAATTCGAACTTTACTTTTCCATTTCCAGAATCGCAATCAACCAATACTGTTTTTAAACCTTTTGTTCCGTAATGTGAATCGGGACCCTGCAAGAAGTCTAACATAGAATATAGAAGTATTGTGCATATTGCATTTACTATACAATGCCATAATAAATCTACCTTAAATGTCGCAGATGCTGTATAAATAGTATTTGGTAAAATTTCAGCTAAATCTTTAAACATTAGACGATAAGTATATTTTGAACCATCACAACTGAAGCTCGTTGAATTCGTAGCGATTACTTTTCCAGATGCCGTGTGTATCAGCTCTACTAATACTTCATATATTGCTGGTCCATGCACACTACCATAAACTCCATATCCGATAAGAAATATCCGTCGATCCACGCTAAACCTATTGTAAATATTATTGTTATTATAGAATATTTACCGATACAGGTCTTACTTTGAATGTAGAAGTGTGTATATATATATATATACCTGATACGGTCGCTAGTTCCATTGTAACCCCATATACCTTTAGTATGTTGAAATCTACATACAGTTTGTTCTTTTCCAGTCATACAGCAACGTGGCATCGTTTGAAACCCTACCGCGGGTTTAGGGTTCAGTATGAAATAACAAAATAAAGATAAAACCTAGAAGAGTAATGCATTTAATATAATGTGTTCCTAATTATATGTATCTATTGTATGCGAGCAAATTGTCATAACAAGTAAAATAATTTTGTATTATATGTTCAAAAGTAATAATACTAGCCTCAGAATGGTTTAATAATCCAGATTGTGCTGGGCCAACAGTGAATTCCTCTTTGGACATAAGAGGAAATCGAACCAGAGAGAGGGCATTGCCTAGAACCAAACGTTGATTCTCTGGAATAACTGGCAACTGCTGCCTTATACATTCTGCCTCTGACCATCTGCTCGGAATATTTAACAAACGTCAAAATACTATCGCTCGTAGTCCATTACACGGAGCTTGTCAGGTACAACGTACCTTAACACAGCCTGAAATATTTTAGATTCCCTGACACGAAGCGTATCTCTTTCCAGAACGACCATCAACGTATCGATGTCGATATCCGCAAATCCGTCTGCGTTTAGGGCCTCGGTCGTAAATCTATCAATAGTATCCAAGCAGACCGCCGCTAATTGAGGTTCATCGAACAAACGAGCTTGCGTTAAAAGTAAAAAAGCATTGTCGCTGGTTAAATTATTCTTCAAAAAATCGACGCAGTGCTTTTCTAAAGCAGAAACGGCATACTTCTTAGCGGTATACAATGTTGTCATCACAGTTTCAGGATCTATTTGTATCTCATCGGTATATAAAAAAAGAAGCACTGCCAAAAAAGCAGCAGGTTCTACATCAGGTACTTCTATTTCCGAAGAAGCTGTAGCAAGCGTTCCATTAAACATCGCATAAAATACGGCACTTCCAGAAGACAGGACTAGTTTGTGAGCCGGTATGCGCCGTTGTTGCGCTCCACGTCCTACCAAAAAACTCACGTCGGACAATATCTCGTTGTTAAAGAGGAAAACGATCCTCTCTCGCATTGTTGCTTTTGTACTCTGCCAGTTGTACGTTGCCACGGCCGAGCCATGGCTATTCTCCAATGCTAAATTATTCTGAGGTTGTCCGTCGATGCGCATTGTATTAGCTGCATTTGTCGGAGGCCTACTGATAGAACGAAAGCAATATTTTTAAGCGACTTAACTTTACCTTTCAGTAAAATGATATTCACCAAATATGAAAAGACCACAGTTTAGATGTTAAATACTTACTTGTCACCGTTTGACAATGAAGGTTCGACGCCTCGCGAGGTAGACGTGGTTGGCTGTTCCTCGTCAGTGACAAAATTAAGTGCCCGCCGAGCACGGGAAACGGTTCCAATCGGTTGGGCATTTTGTGCCGTACTCGCGGACTCGTCGCCCGCGACATTATTACCATTGTGTGTCTCTTCGCCGTCCTCGTGACCCAATCGCAAATTGTGTAGCCTCGAGGCGACATTCGGCACGTCGCCTAACGACGTTTCCGTGGACATTTTCACGCAGGAAACGTAGTATTTCTCGATATATTGCCCCGTCTCATTTATTCACCCGTGTATCGTGTCAACAAAGAATACACACGGAGGCGTCGTGCCTCTCAGAATTGTTCCATTTTCCTCGATGTTTCTGTCTTTCTCTCTCTCTCTCTCTCTCTCTCTCTCTCTCTCTCTCACTCTTTTTTCTTTCACCCTCTCTTTTCTTACCCTTTTTCTTCTTCTCTTTCTATCTTTCTATTTCTCCCTCTCTCCTTTCTCCCTCTCTTTTGCTTTCTTCTGCGTAGCCAGACGATCGTTAAACTCGCGGAATCGTGTTTTCAACGATGACGATAATCAGCGGTTTATAGAAAACGAACGAGGTTTATGTACTACAACTTCGTGCGAAAACGCCCTTCTCGACAATACAGAGCTAGATGTACGATGTGGTAAATGCGTGTACCCGCAACTAATGTCACTCCCAATTTGCAATAGGAGATAGGATTAAATTCACCGTGGAATGCAACTGCCTTTTTCCCGGTAGGAAATAATACCTCCAAACGTGAACGCGTTTTCTATAGTTTGTTCATCACTTCGTAGTGACGGTGTGAACGATACTTAAAAAGCGATCGTAGCGATACTCGTACTTGCAAGGAACGCAACGAGTCGAGTCGATGCAACAGTTGGTAAACGAAAATTTTTATAAATAAAATTAATTATAACAATAAATTCCTTTTAGATTCTTGTAATAAAGAAACGTTAATTAAATTCGATTAAAGGATTTGCTAAAATGCAAAGATGGCTATTTTAAATTTTAAATATGACGCTCTTTTCTTATCGACGCGATTGGTTCTCGATGAACATTGTAGATGACTCTGTTAAGTAGTTTATTAGATATGGAAGAAAGAAAGAAATATGTATTTAAAAAGTTAGCAAAGAAATTTATGCGTAAAATCACATATTGTTACAAAACCATCTTCGCCATATTAAATGTATATGAGGTTTATAATAGTGAAACATGATCTCAAATTGAATCAAACGAGAATTTTGATATCCGACTCGCGCGCTCGAGAAAGAGACAAACAGGAAATTTATTCTGTGACGCTCAATCGAGTCGTGGCCCGAATTCCCAGCACGACGCGGGTCTTATGCAGGAGATCGCTTATTGTTAGTCTATCGTGACGTCACGGAGAAAAGAATGAAAAGGAAATTAAAAGAAAAGAAAAAGAAAAAGAAATAGAAATAGAAACAAATAAGTTTGACCTAATTTTTAAAATAAATCGATCTTGGTTTTTTTAAGCAAATTACTTTTTATCTTCGAATTTTTCTTAAAATTCGGTACGAATTTTTTTTTTTTAATTCAACACGAATTTCCCCGACAACCCAATAGATATCCAAACTTGAACGCACTTTTATCGCAGATTATAACGTATTTTATATTATATATACAGTAGAACGTCGATTATTCGAACGTCGATTGTACGAAATATCGATTATTTAAATTTCGATTATCCGAATGTAAGAATAAATCATCTATAACTTCATTTTTTAATTTTGTATATATTCTTTTACATAATAAGCATCCATATTTAAAAACTGTTTCATTTCTGGTTAATTTGTAACATGCTTACTTTGTTTCTTTCAGACGGGTTACCTGA
>JAIFRP010000026.1:799306-818888 GCA_032403825.1 Odynerus spinipes
AAAAAAAGGAAAAGAAAAACTAAGTTGCCTTGTTATCGCGTTTAATTTAAATTTAACTTTAATATTAGGAATCATGATTACTACTTCCAACAATAGACGAGGGAGAGGATGTTTACGGAATGAAATGAGTTTGTTTAACCAGAAAATCTCGAGAGTGCCGTGAGTGGATCGTCAATCAAAGCAAGTTTTCAATCGCGTTACTCGGTGTTAGATCCATAGAGAACGAACTTAGCCTTCGCTAAGAAATGTAATTTAGGAAACAGAGATCATTGACCCATCGGTGGTACATACAACGACCAGTCTCGGTATAATGGACATTCGATCGAAACGCCATGACGACATTAGCGATAAAGTCGCAGTACTACAAGACCATCGTAGCGGAGGTTGTTACGAGAACAACAAGTGCCCGTGCGGGCATTCTCTCCCGCCATTGGTCGCTAATTTTTCACTGGCGCGACTACGTATCGCGCGATTGGACAAGCACGGAGCACAATAATTTATTAGCCCCACCGAGTCTCCGGTTTTATGTAGAGAAACTATGCCGTTATGCGGTAGCAGGTAGAGTAGGTTGACGGAGTAAACTCGCGGTAGATATATATCTTTATATATATATACACACACACACACACACACACACCCATATTACATATATGTATCTCGGATACCGTAATAATGCAATCTCGCGCGCGCATACGCGGCATAACTTTGAACGACATTCCTACCTCGAATTTTCGGTGTAATTATCAGGTATTGGAAAAATGTCCGCGGGTCCGTTGTAAATCAAATTAACGACGAAGCCTGGCTTGACACGAGCGAGAATTGGAATCTAACGGAACGCGTTAGAGTTTACGAATTTGGGCCATCCGAAGTCTCGCTCGAGCTCACGATTTTATTCGTTCGAGAAACGAGAAAGTTCTCCGCGCGCGCGCGCGCGCACGATATTTAACGAGAGATAATTATCATCGTAATAACGCGCGGTCGAATGGTAATGCCGCCGAATTAACCGTCGAACCTGGGTAAATGTCAACTGGCGGACACGCACTATTGACCTTTCTTTAGCAGGCAATAATTAACCGAAGTTTACAGGATAAGCCGAGCGAGGATGCGCGCCACTCGCGTGTTTACCCAGCCGCCGATGCAACGCGTCGCGCTATCATTAGCATAGTCATTGTACGCGTTATACGGGGAGGACCCAGAGCTCTCGACTTATTGCAAAGTGCCAAAGGTGGTTTCAACACCGTCCTTTCGCCATTGTGGGACATTTTCTGAGAGACGACGGACGACCTCTCTTGAGTCCTCCATGGCGTCGCGTGGTATATTTAACCATTATCTCGAAACATTAAGGATCGTCCCTCTAGAAGCAGCGGCTGCGTGGAATACGAAATTATAACGTCGTTTATTCGATCCTTTAATATTACGATACTCGACGCAACGAGTATTATAATATATTAATATTCATTGTTAGAAGTGTACCGTATCAACGAGGGTTATGCGTGTTAAGTAATAAAGAAAAACGATACCGAGAGTAATTAACATCGCGATACTTATTATAATTATCGGATAATAATGATAATAGTAGATCGATATCGTATCGCGTGCCTTTCGAGCTGGCACGCGTCGCGTCGCACGCGTCACAGAAAGGGAAGGTCCTGGTGCGGCCGCCGTGCGAAGGAGAAACGATGGAAGCTGGGAACCTGTTGTAAGGATATTACTCCGTTCTCTCGATGGCCGCGCAGAGCTATTCGAAAGACGAGGACCGCGGACAAGGAGGATTTTTCCCCGTGGAAAAGCAAACAGTGTAGAGCGCATGACAAACGGCAACTATCGAGTGCCTGTTAGAGATAGTAAGGAGCAATGAAAGGTCCTCGAACGGTTGTGCTTCGGCACAATGGACGGCTACCGAGTGGCTCGCCGAGCACGAGGATGACCACGAGCTTTCCCGTTTTCTCTCTCCCACCACGGCCTCGGAGAGTCCCTTGGGAGAACCCGCGGGCTGTTTAGACAGCGAACGCCTCGCCGCGTGTTATGATTGACGTGTATAAATATTTGGTTAGTCGCCTTGCCGTTTCGTGCGTAAATCGTACGTACGCACGCGGCTTCTAACCAACCGAACGAGCAACGTGCGCGTCTCTTTCACTTATCTACCACGCACTCGATTTATTCTTCTCTTTCTCTCGACTCCGTCATAGCATACGCATACGCGCGTGACCACGAGCAGAGTCTTCCTTTTTCTATTCCTCGAGGCGAGAAATTAATGACGTCCCGTGGACAGCCTCGTTACGCTCCGCGTGAGAGACTCTACGAACGACCGAATGTCGTTACTAGAGTGTGGAAGGAGGAGAGTAGAAGGAGGAGAGATCAGACCGAAATCGGTCGAGGATACCGACAGGAACGGCTTGGAGACCATAAATTCGAAGCTGCGTCTCCGCTTCGGCGCTGCACTTGCCCGATGCTCTTGTACGCTGGCAGTTTTACGATAGAAGTTGATCGCGTTTAGCATTACGTGGGAATATTTTGAACGGTACGTCTTGGTTTTTTATCATTTCGTATCGTTTTAGTTTTAGGCAGGGCTTGAAACGGATCCAAAAATAGCTTTTTCAAACTGTTATACAAAGGTTCCGATTAAAACAGTTACGGGGAACCTTTATTCTTCTATTAAATTATTCCGAATAACTGTTATGAACAATCGTTATCGTAACAGTTTTCAAGCTCTGGTTTTAAGGCTACAGTAGAACGTCGATTATCCGAACTAATTGGGAGACAAACTTGTTCGGAAAAGCGGTTTTTTGGATAATCGGTCTGAAAGAAACAAATTTGTAAGCATGTTACAAATCAACTGAAAATAAAACAGCTTTCAAATGTAGATGCTTGTTATGTAAAAGAATATATACAAAATAGAAAATTGAAGTTATAGATGATTTATTCTTACATTCGGATAATCGACGTTTCGTATAATCGGCGTTCGGATAATCGACATTCTACTGTATTTTTTTCTAAGACTTCGTTTTCTCATTCCCGTTTGAAATTCACGATCATAGAAGGTGATCACTTCCCATTAGAAACTTTCATTACGAGCCCTATTTGTCTGCGAAAAAAGTTTTCCTCGATTGAGCAATATTTCGTTGACCGTAAAGTTCGCGCAAACTTGCCTCTCGACGTCTAACATAACACCATTGACCCCTTAAGTAGCGTTACGTGTTGTCGTTTTGCATGGCTAATATGAGTCACCCTTTCAGGTACGAAAGCAACGCACGCGGTTTCGTTTTACAGAGCGTTCCAAAGGTATCGGATAGTATCGGAGAAAAAGAACGTACAAGGAACAAAGCATCAGGAAAAAGTGTTTCGAATGATCTACGAGCTCTCTTGCGTTTCGAGCCACGTCGAACCTTTTCTATCGGTAACCTCACTGCGAAAAGCCCTTTGCAAGGATCAAACCCCGGGGGCAAAATCCACCCACGATTCAGTAAATCATTCGAACGTAGGAAGAAGGGATCAAGCAGCGTGGATCCACCCTCCTTTGTATGGCCAACTACGATTCGTAATATATTATTTTAGAATTGTTTTAAATTACAGGCTCCATGACTACGATGAGCAACTGTGATAATAGGAGAAGAAGGGCGTCCATTCGGCAATATCTCCTTTCGAGGGTAAAAACTTTGCTCGACTCTCTTCTAGAAGCGTATGAGAATGAGAAGAAGAAAAAGAAGAAGAGGCAAGAAGGTAGATCGAACCTTATGCAAATGCAGCGGCGTACAAATGACCCTGTGGGATCTTTGATAGTACGGCTTAACTTAACGTAAGGTAAGCGAACGACTACCGATGATAATGCGAAGACACACGGACGAAGTTAAAGGCTAACCGTAATGGAGAATACCGGTAAGCTCGTTATTATCTGCCGATACCTTTGGTACTTACCAAAGATGGTACGTGTAGATACGCTAGGTATTCCGATTTCTTCGTATTTGGGTATTTCAAAAGTTGCAATTTTTAGAACCTTTTACGAATATCATATACATATATACATATATATTGGCAAAATAGCAGCGAATAAAGGTCGACACCGAAGTTTTAACACGTTTGCTACCGGCGTCGTATATAAGCAACGTTTTATTTCTTGTATGTGAGCCCAGCGTCACAAATGTGCGACGTATTTACTTGATCAATTTATCACAATGCGTTGCACTAATTTTTCGCCAAAACAGCTGCAACGGGCTCTTAATAGTAAACGTACCAAGCGGGGTCAAATGACCCCGTTCAAAATTTACTTTAAAACCGTACATTCATTGTTATTTGTTTCGCTCATTTGATTTTCTGTGAATTCTTATTATCTGATTATTCAATTTCTCGCTTTCCATTTTCTCTTAGCTTATCTTTTACCAAAAAAAATCAACGTTTATTTCATAAGGGGTCCAATGACCCCTTATGGTAAGAATAAATATGTGTAAAGTACCGGTACGTTTAGTGTTAAAAAACAAAATAGATACATGGTGTTCTCGGTGTGGAAAATTGCATATTTTGTTTATTTTCAATCTTATAAAATAATGTTCAAAGACCCAATGCCAATATTAATACCAATACCAATTGAAGTCACATTATAAGAAAACTTTCCCTAGGCTGTGGTACGAGATTTTCTTCTCCAGCTCTGGTAGCGAACATGTTAAATAGAAGTTTTATTATAGATACTGATATTCGTGATCGCGTTAAACTGAAAACGCCGTATTTCACGAATCCGATTAATTTCAATTCGTCGGCATCGAGAGCGACAGAACGAATCTCGATTCGTTCTTACGGCTATCGTCGAGAATCGCAGAGAACTCGCGTGGGTAGACGATAGATGAGCCAGGGAGACCGGACGGCGCTTTTGAAATCGATAGAGCGGTAAAACGTCGCACGAAAATATGGAATAAATCAAGAACCGGGATACCTACACGTCGTATAAGCAAATACGAATTTACGATCCTTATCGACTACCGTCGATCTCTCTTCTCTCGGCATTTTCGTACGTTCATCGAAATAATCGTATAAATCCGGTATCATTTCGCGAGTCGCTCGATATCGGAATGCGGTATCTCCCCTTTCGATCTCTCGTCGCGAAAAACGGGATCGCATTTTACAGGTGCTACATCTCGCGCCGTGGTACTCGCTACTAGCAGGAAGAAGAATTTTCCAGGAAACACGAGCATGATTTAGTGGGCAATTGTAGGACGCACGAGGGGATGAGTGAGACAATTTCTCCGAGAATTATCGTCCCGTCGTTTCTCTCGCGCGAGGATGCGGAAAAACTGGTCGGCGTCGATCGTTCGAAATCGCGTTAAGGAGATTATTTATTGGAAATATGGGTGCCGAGGGAACGATTAGCATGCTAATGTCGCTCCAACGCTCGCCGCTATTCCACGTTCGCGCTCGATAAGTGTAACTCGCGTTATACGCGCCCGGTGTCGACTAATCTGCCATTATTAAATTATCCGCGCGCACCGCCGCGATGACGATGATCGTCGTTTATCAATCTCGGTAGGCTGTGTAACGCGTACCGATCTTACCGATCGTTTTCATTCCTGCGTTAATTCCTACGCTTAATATTATGGAGATAACGGCGAATACGTGACAACGATAAGGATACTAGCAGATTTTTTTTTCCCTCGCGATCGCCAGAAGCGCGGATGTCATCCGTTCTTTTACGAGTATTTACTTCTAGTTTTCTTTTTCTCAAAGGAGTAGGTACCTATGCGAATCAATTTTCTCTCGGACAATCTCTATACGGTAGTCTTGTTTTTGTTAGCAGTATCTACTTCCGAGGATGATGTATTATATACCAGTGTCTTCAATATTTTTTAATTTATCTAATCACCGTTAGAAGTTTAGATCGCGTATCGCTATTGTCTCTAGACCAGTCGTTAGAGTAAGCTACTTGTTTTACTGAATCGTAGATAGAGGGCTTTGCAAATTGTAAGCCGCGCTTCCTCGATCGGCGAGCAAGGTCTTTCGATTACAATAGAAATCGATTAGGCGATCGTTTTAAAGCGGCAAGATAATATTAAATAGAGACAGCCTCAATTTAAAATCTCTATTCCCCGATGAAAATATTTTCCCCCAAAATATTATCAAGACCGCACGATGTTTTCTTACGCCACATGCACGAATATTTCTCACGTCCATCGAAGTTCCAAATTTACCTGCGAGTGGTGTCCTCGTGCTCGGCGAAGTTCGACGGAAGAGGAAAGACGAAAAAGCTTTTATCTTCGGACGCGCGTGAGGGAGACGCGTTTCGAAACGGAGAGAAACTCGTGGCAGGTGCTTCCATGGAGAGGACGACGATGACGACGACGAGGTGCTCTCAGGAATTAAGCTAACGGCGGCGCACGTCGATCCAACAGTCGACTTTGAGAAAATGTGAGAAGGACGCCCAACCGCGTAGAGAGATATAAAGAAGGCCGAGGGAGTCGGCGCAAAGAGACGAGAAAGACGGTAGAAAAGTGAAGAGGAACAAGGACGAAACTCGTGCTCCCATCAAAACCATAATTTCGAAAGTTTATCGATACGTTCGTGGCAGGGTTCGAGAAGTTTACGCGTGTGCGAGAGAGAGAGAGAGAGAGAGAGAGAGAGAATGTAGATCTCGAAAAGTGTTGCCCTATCTGTGAACGTTCGTTCTTACCCGTATACTCGGGCACGAAACGCAACACCGGCGAGCCGAGGAAGGCAGCTCGATAATATGCTAATAATACTCTCGACGGGTGGTAGTTTATGCTCATTATATCCGGTCTGGATATTGTAATTATTGTTCCGTTCGCCGTGCTGCTTACTTGCGAACGCAGCATACAATGGCCACGTTAAGGACCGTGCACCAGCCGTTTATTGTTGCATTAAAACGCTGCCGATCGTATCTACTCGTCTCGCGACCATAATCTCGATCGCACGCGCGCGAGATGTCCGAGAATTCGTTCGAGTAATTAACAGGTGCAGGGGGTCGATTATGTCGGGTAGTCATTATTACCAACAGAGTTGGGCAACAATCATTTGTTTTGTAATCGATTTCTGTAATCGATTATTTAATGTAATCATAGTAATTGTAATCATTAATCAGCCAATCATCGTTGAGATAAATCAGTAATCATGATTATCTTCTATAATTTGTAATCATTAATCAGTAATTTTTAAATCATTCAATGATTAATTATATTTTATAAGGATTTTTAATGTGTATCTGTACGCTGAAAATCGTACAACATGCTTTATGTGTACATTTATAAAGTTCTTCGTAATTCATTATCGTTCGTAAATCATAATCAAAAATATTAATCATTTCACGATTAATGATTAGTAAAACAATCAAGACCATTGATTACAACTTACGATTTCTTTCTTATTCATTAATCAATGATTACTGATTACTAAGTAATAAGTAATTATGATTATTAACTTGATTTTATATTAATCATAATTTTCAATCATTAATTAGATTACATTTTGCTCAACTCTAATTACCAAGACGTAAAATACATTGTATATTAACCCTAGAAAGATAGTCTGCGTAAAATTTATGCATGCCTGTTCGAAATGCTTTTGTTAATTAATGAAAGAATAAATACATAAAATGCGTGTTTTTTTTTAATTTCATTTATGTATAGAAAAATAATACCTATCAGTTTATTTAAATCAATAAATAAAATATAACATTACAGCTAGTTAAAACCCATGCGTGAATTTTACGCATGATTATCTTTTATGTACATCACAATATGATTATCTCTCTAGGGTTAAGTGACCAAGAAAGTTCTGTCATTTTCATTTCTCGGTTTGTTGAAAGTAAAATACAGTAGAACTCCGTTTATATGAACTCTATTTATATGAACGAAATTTTATTAGTGCCTATTAGTAAATTTTAATAGTGCCTAGTAGTAGTTTATTAGTGCCTAGTAGTAGGTTATAAGAACTTTAGCTGAGCTCTTATTATCTGTATAACCACCGAACAATCTGATTATGTGAAACGACTTGTCCCCCGGCGTGTTCATATAAATGGAATTCTACTGTAGTTGAATTTTATAAAACTAGAATTTATATATTACCTTTTCGTTGGAAAAGATATTACAAAATAATTGTGAACACTTTGATCAATAAAGTTATTACACATAAAAATAACTGTGTTTTCCTTAATCATAAATAACGACAGAATTTTCTTGGTTGCCTGATATTTTAATATTAACCTATATGCATATTTCGGAAAAAATGATACGATTACATTATTGTCCCTTATTAAATAATTTGCCATTTGTCAATTTAACCGACATACTTTTAAATAATAGTTGTTTATCCTCTATTTCGTCCAGCATTTATCTCGTTACTCTAATGATAGTGCTCGCTTATTTGAAATTCATCGCGTGCTCGATAGGTACACGCTATATATAAACGGCTAATTTGACAAATATTTTATCGATCGTGCGATCGGCGGAGAGATAAGTAGATAAAAAAAAGATGGACTCACCGCGACGAAGGCGCTGAGAGCTTCAATTCGCATAGTAGCTGGCCAGGCCAGCGGGGAGGCCGTAGGTTCCAAGCTGGTGGATCGAATTCGCGTATCGATCCTCGATTATCGAACGGCGATCTCTCGCGTGCGATTTCACTCGGTACGAAATCCAACGGCCGGCCGACAACGACGATCCGCTTCTCCGGGCTCCTCTGCGTCGATTTCTCGTGCTCCGCCGTGTCGATCCGGTGACATGGCTACTACCACCGCACCGATCTACAAATAAAAAAGAAGAAACACCCTGTGTATAAGAAGATGTCACCGATAACAATCGATGGATAGCATAGCGAGGACTTTTCCGCGGAACCTCTTCGTCTCGTGACGAAGAATCACGAATGATGACCGGCTCGATTCTTTCCTCGGCTTTTGAACCATAGTTCGGTAAAAAAAAATCATTGACTCGTTCGTTAAACAATAATCGAGCCGCCGTCGTCCAGGAGATACGTACGGGAAAGCGTGCGAGCGATTTGCGTTGGCCGGATCGCACGGAAAATGAATATGTAAATGTTGAACCGCGCGACAATCTTCGATATCGTGACAACGTTCATAAATCGGACTTTACATCGGTTATATCGATAGCAATCTAAATACTTGCACGTGCGTTACAATGAAAACGATGCCGGCGAATAAAAGTCAAACGTACACGATCATAAATTATCGTCTTACTATAGACTATCTGTCGTCGCGGAGACGACGACGACGATGATTCTGAAAAGGATTGGCAAACGCGTCGAAGGATTTTCTGAATTTGCATGTGGAACGAGAAAGAAAGAGAAGGAGCGAAAGAACCGGCAGTGGTGTATTTTATCGACGATAAATAAAGCCCGGTCTAATCTTTAAACGCTCTACTATACGCCACCCGCGCAAAGTGCATGACGTTCACATGCGCCAACGAGACGCCGGCTTTCACCTTTTACACGATGGGAGGAAAGTATGAAAGAGTAAAGAAGAGAAGGGAGAGCTTCTTTCCCCCTTTTTTCTCTTATTTTCAAAGCGAACGGAAAGATCAGCATGCGTGCGAAACGTTAAAATACCTCGTCATTCTCCGGGCTCCTCCACACTCGTTAGCATAAATTCACTGCGCGAGGGAAGACTCTCTCTTTCTCTCTCACACACGCACACTCGGTAGCCCCTTGGTGTCGAGCTTCTCGCGATAAGAGGAAGAATACCTCGTGTTTAAATGCCTCGAAACGATTTTCTGTCTTCCGAGTGGCCCCCCTCGTCCGAGTCAAAAAATCAGATATCGAAAGAACGATAAAGATAGAGAGAAATTTGTTCACGCGCGTGCCGGACGTTTTATCTTACGAAATTCACGCGATTTGTAAAAGAGAAGAAAAAAGACGAGTAAGTGAAGACGACGCGACCACCTCGACGCATCGCGCTCGACTGGATCGGTATTTAAGATTTGCCGATAAAAGTACGCGATCGATGGCCCGAGGAAGCGCCGGCTTTCGAGCGAAGAAAAAAGCAAAAGGGAAGAGGCGCGTCGTATTTCGTCATCGAGCTCTACAACGATGACGATCTCTTCTTGCTGTTTTTGATATCTTATCTCTACGGTGTCAAATAGCCCCTGTCGCTCCCTCCTACCCTCTTACCGTCTGCTTTCGCTGAGCAACGATTACGTCTTCGATCAAATCGTGTTACTGACCTACCGAAGCGAGAATTCCCCTTTCGTGAGCTTTTCCTTCGAATTTTGCCGCGTCACGTGAACCCTTTATCTTCGATCGCATAGACGTCTAAAGTAAATGCAAAAAAGCATCGGTATGATTCGTTTTATATCATAGTAATCGATTTTCTGGAATTACGTTACTGGAATTTCTCTACTCTACTATCGTCATCGTGGGTTGCTAGAAAATGACATATGATTGTTGTACAATAATTATTTTTTTGATCTTCGAACGCATAAACGTTTAAAGTAAATGCAAAAAAGCATCAGAAATGATGCGTTGTATATCATAGTAATCGATTTTCTGGAATTACGTTACTGGAATTTCTCTGCTCTACTATCGTCATCGTTGGTTGCTAGAAAATGACATACGATTGTATAATAATTATTTTCAGTTTTAGAGATGTTTAGAAATGACTAAAACTTTTCTTTTTAATTTCTTTTCTCTCGACTTTGTCGTATATTATATTGTTATCTACCATGTTTGAGTACCGCGATAGGTGCAAAGGTACGAAAGGAAGAAAGTTCTAAAATTATCGCAAGAATAACGGAAGAGATTCGAGCGGCGGTTCACTTTCACCGAACGTATCGATACTTTTCGTTCGTCGTGGCCAGTGCAAAGTAGTCGAGAGACGAGAACTCGTAGCGTTTCGTCTACGGATTCTATTTGCTTTAATGCAACTCGATAGACGGTACGGTGGCTGCTCGCAGCATGGCGGGTATCGAACGGGTGCGCCGGGGATCCAGTATCATTCGTTATATGAGTTAATGACTCTCGAGAAATCATCGATTGGTCCGTCCCGAAGTCGAGACGCCTCTCACACGCCGTGAAAACACGCCTTCTCACGTACCGTAATGGACGAGATGTTACGTGCGTTTTCTCTTACGGCGAACGCTCGAGCGGCGAATGTCTCGTGCTTCGAACGTGCGAAAAACAGGATGACTGATCAGAAAATTTGATATCGAGGCGCTAACGGTAGAAAAAGTTTGAGTCACGAAGTAACTTCGTCGGGATTGTTACTATCACGATTTTTTGTTTACCCGTTTTTTAACTTCAAAAAGAACTTGAATAATTAAGATGATATATGTAATTATAGTTTGAGATCGTCGGAGAAGTTTTTATATGAATAGATAATGCATGTCGTAATAGAATGCGTCAAATTATTATAGGCCTTTTTTGTGTGGGACCTCTTTGTTTTAATAACGAAACTACGTCCTCAGAGGTGTCACCTCATCGTTATTCATCCGCATTGTCTAAGTTATCGACAGTAAAATATTTGCATAAACAGGCCACGATGGTGGGACCTCGTTAGATTTACGAAAAAGGCCTGGAGGCGCTTAAGTTCTCGAACGCATACTGAACGGACGCAAAATGCATTCTTTGTATTCCATACAAGATTTTACATATGTTTATATGTAAATTAGATATAATCTAACCTCAGAGTATATTTTTCTTACAATATATTAAAGTTATTAGTTTATGGGGATTAAAATCGACTATGTTTTATCAATAAAATCTAAGAAAAGAAATATACTGATTATAAATTATTTTTGATTTATATTCTAGGAAATTTTCCTCTTTCGAGTATTGCGAGATGTCTTTTTTTGTCGTTTCTACGAATTATCCTGCGCCTTTTTTTTCTAAAAGTCGATTCTCTTCCTAAACTAAACGGAAAATAAAGTTAGTCGTCCTCGAGCATTCATCCCCTAAAGATCGAACAGCAGCGTTATTTCTTTCGCCTTCTAAACTATCTTGACTCGAGACTATATAACATTTCCAATGAATGAAACCAAAGAATGCTTTTCGTGTCCGTTCAGTATGCGTTTTGGAACAGAAGCGATTCGAGACCTCTGTTGTAAATTCAACGGGGCCCCACCCTCGTGGTTTGTTTATTCGAATTATTCGAAATTATTGTTTATGCGGATGAGTAATATTGAAATGACACCTCTGAGAACGTAGTTTCGTTAAAACAAAGATGTCCCGCACAAAACGGTCCTACAAAAATAACTTTATTAATTTAACAAAGGCGTAGAACACGTCGGTAAGTAGGTACTTGGCTATTGATACTCAATGAATGTGACTTTAACAAAAAAGAAACATTTATACGCAATATCTAATTCAGTGACGCCGATAACAAATTTCACAGACTTTGAAAAAAATCGTTTGAGTTTTGTCAATGTCTAAACAAAAAAGATAAAACGACGTTCGATCGATCAAGTGAACAATTCAACAAAAGCGAAGACACGTCGTCGGTCAAAAAGATGTAAAAGCAACTACAAGCGACACGAATTTCCTCTTATCGGATCGAGACACGATTCTGCCGAGTAATCGTGCGCCTCCAGTCTTTCCGTACTTCTCTCCTGAATTAATTTCATGCAAAGTGCGAAGGTTCGTGACGAAAAATGGACTTGTCCGGAGGCGAGAGACATTGTTCCCATTTTTACCTTTTTATTTATTCATAAAAATCTAACGCGTCTTGTTCCTTTATTCGCGATTAATTCCATTCATTCAAGATTTATGCAAGCTTTTATTTTAACAGAAAAATCAATGACTTTCTACAATAAGAAGAATCAAGATTTTTCTTATCCACAAACATCCAACCGATAGAGTGGAAGCCAGGGAGGTCCGTTCAATCTTCTTACCGAGATAGCATCGATTTTTAACCGACTTCAAAAAGGAGGAGGTTACTCAATTCGACAGTGGGCGATGTTTCTTTCTTTATTAATACGCGTGGCTTAAATTAGACCGTTGTAAATAGCCGTAAGGTAAAAATAGGAAGGAACGTAATTCGTAAAAGGCTTTTCACTATTTGAACAAACGAACACACGTTACGCTCGAAGAATCGATGACGAATGTTTTCTCAGACGGATCGGAGTCGTTCGCTCGGCCGATCGAGATCATCGTCATGAATCATTGGTGAGCCCTTTCCGTGGGTGTTCGAACGGAACCCGCGTACGATTCGATCGTACCAGGTAGGCGGCGTGGAATCGATAAAAGCGGCTCCCGCGTAATCGTAAGCGGATTAGGGATATAATTTTGGATTATCCGAGGAGACGGTGGAAGGTATCGGTGCCATTACCAGTGAATCATCGAGCTGCCAAGGAATTCGATGATAACGTTTGAGAAACGAGAAGGGAGGAAGACCGTCGGCTATCGAGTAGACGAATGCGTCTGTGAATCGCTTATCGTGCTTTTCCCTTTAGACGATATTTTCTACCTTTCTTTTTCTCTTTCACTCCACGAGAACTGGAGTAATATTATCGTATTATCTGCGAGTTATCGCTAATGCATACCTATGTAGTACCTGCGTGCTATCACGGGATAGGAATTCGCTTGGAAACCCATCGAATTTTAGATAGCTCGTAGATTCTACGCCGATGAGATAACATTCAATTTTAAATCGAGATCCGATACTTCTTCAAAGAGCCTCGGCGAATCGATAGAAGAGAGCTGTTTGGAAATCCATCGTCGTTTAATTCGCGATTACGTTAATCGTAATCGGGACTACGGAGTAGTAAATTTCATCGATGAAATTAGCTAGACGTGTTAATCTTCTTAAAGCGTATAATATAAATGAAGTAACTCGCACTTTGTGCGACGTTATCTTCTATGAGTTAGATACCTATGACTCTCAAGCAACGATACTTACGACGCTATAAAGTAGTTGAACGGATTCTTAATGAAGGAATAAACCGTGTTTATTCTTCTTTCTATTCCCTTTTTTTTGTTAGCGGAACGCATGCTCAAAAGAGTACCGATCACGCGTTTACGACTTACTCGCGATACGCGCGAGTCATACTAATTACACGGTTATTATGACTCGCGTAACCGTACACGCTCTCGCGTTAATAGATATCAATACTTACGATCGAATAAAAGAAAAATTACCGGATATTTCGCGGTCCTTTGGAGATATCGGTAATCACGATTAATTAACGGTACGGGAAATCAAACGAGACGCGAAATGACACAGTGAAAGAGAAGTGAGCTCGAGCGAATTAAATCGAAGCCGCGATTAAATCGATCTCGTAATTACGTTCGATCGATGGTTACGAGATGTTAAGAAACGTAGAACAATGGGAGCTTAATTGCCGGTAGATCGTTTTGATCGATTACGAGAACCGGTAGTCTCGCGGCACGAATGAATCGCTGCAACAACGTATATATTATGTACAGTAGAACCTCGATTATCGGAACATTCTACTATTCTACTATCCGGAACATTCTACTATCCGATTATCCGAACTTTCTACTATCCGAATATTCTATCATCAGAATGTTTTATTATCCGTACAGTACATTTTGTACTATGTAGGTACTGTATAGTCCATGTAGTATTACACTTCCTTCTATCAAGATTATGAATGAAATAACTATGATTAGACTATGATTAGAAATAAAATCTCTTCATTATATTTCTGTATATTATTTAAATTCGAAGTGTTCAAAATACTACAATAATTAAATTATTAAGAATCTCTTATTCTGAAGCATTCTGGAGCATTTGTAGTTCTCGAAAAAGAGCTTGGGTGGTTTGAAGCACAAAATGAATTATTTGTACTAAAAAATATGTGCAATTTAGCGGTGAAAAAAAATACGGGTTCCGTAATATTTTATAATGTTTCATTGTTTATTTATCATTTGATCTCAAATATATGAAATTTAATATAGAGAAAACTGTCGTTCTGTTATCCGAACATACTTGTCTCCATATTAGTTCTGATAATCGAGGTTCTACCGTATACATAATCGAGCAACGAGATGTCCGATTTCTAACGATGATTCGTGATTCTAGGAATATCAAATCGATAGCGAATTCGCGAATCGTTCGCACGGTAGTCCGTTTGTATTTCGACACGAGTCGGACTTTGCCTCTATGAGTAAGAAATACACTCACACGCGTACATACGTACCGACGGTGGCGTCTGAAGCATCTTGATAAAAGTTTACATCGGGCGACATTGCGTGAGCCATTCCAGATATCCCGGCGCCTTCATTACGTGCTACGTCATTATTTTATTATCGTTCATTTTGACGGCAATTTTCTGCCTCGTGTATCTCCTCGTGCTTCGCGATACGCTCTGGAAAAGAATGCGGACTATGCGTGCCGTGCTGGGATTTGCTAAGTTATGTTTCCACCGTTTAAAATAAACTCCGTCGCTCAAAGAAGCGTACGAAGTGTAACGTGACTAAAATTACGGTAAACTTCCAATATAGCCTACACGTATGACCAAAATTACGTTTATTTCGAAATGAAGAAAATTATCGGGAAAAATAGAGAATACGAGAAGACTGCCTTGAAATTTATTGCTCTAGTGATTTGTGAAACGCTTCAATTATTTCTGGTTACGCGTGCGGAGTTTTAACGAGCGCGCGTGCACACTGCTGGAGAGCGTCGTGCATTTCGTTCGTATGTTACGCGCGCGCTTGCGGTTTTAGAGTAAACGACAAACCGTACGCACGCCGTGTAACGATCGGCTTTAAATTTTACGACGGGAACATTACCGGTGGAAAGTCGAGTACGAATGATGTTATGGAAATGTAGGACTTTCGATAATCGATCGATTCGAGTCCAAATTTATGATCGATACTCTTCCTTTCATTTTTCTCGCCGCGGCTCTTGAAAGTAACTAACAATGAAGTGGAAATTCGTAATGCACTCTCGCGATATAAATCTGACATCGTTCGAGGAACGAAAGAGGAACGTTCTTTTGATTTACCGGATAACGTTCGCTTTGCCCTTTAACTTAATTCGGCTGGACTCTCTTGGGATTTGCATGAAATGGTGATAAATGCGCGAGCTCGCGATCGACGTAAAAGACGAGGCCGAACCTGATTCGCGGCAAACATAAAGCCTACTCTTTCTCTCTCTCTCTCTCTATCTCTCTCTCTCTCTCTGTCTTGTCTGCGAGTTACGTTGCCCTCCGGGCTGGCATAAGTGCTGGAGAAAACACGATCGAAAGGCGCACCGTAGAGAGAGCAACATTACTCTCCCTCTTGTAAATTATATCGTAACACCTGGATATACTTCTCGGGGACGGGTACGAAAGAAGTTGTCCCATTATCAACGGAACTTCTTCTCCTTCTTCTTCGACTGCTCCTCTCTTTATTATTAGACAAGATCCGTGCGAGAACGCTTTACGAGGTGGAGTCGCCTCTTCGCGCGTGCAACCCCGCCACCTCGCTTTTTTCTTCTCTCTCTCTCTCCTACCTTTTATTATCTCTATTCCAGAGAATTAACCTTTATAAATTACTGTTATTACGAGTGTACGAGTAGACGGGAATATGTGTATCAAAGGGATCGGCCTAGCTACGTATATGGAACCAGGATAACGAGAGAGAAAGTAAAAGCGTTCTTTGGTCACTCGAATCTCCCTACTTTTCTCCTCCCTAATCCGACAAGCATTTCTTTAGATTTCTAATTTAATGTAACACACGACGAATACATCACACACGATAAGCATACACGAGCTTGTAACTTTCGCGTTTCCCGTATTAGGATGATCGAGCAGGCTGTGTTAGATAAGTTCGATCGCTCTAATAAGAAAGTCGGGGTCGTTTATCGATTCTTTTGTTGGTAAAAGAATACGATCGATCAACCGGACGGATATCGAGGTTCGGTTACGGACATCGAGCCAAGGGTCAAATGTTCGACGAACTTAATCGACCGTCAGCAGAGAGAGAGAGAGAGAGAGAGAGAGAGAGAGAGATCAAGCGGTAGCCGTTTGACAACTACCGGCCGTAATACGCCCACGAGGAGCTGTAAAACAAGACCAACGCGTTCGGGACTAATCGTCAAATCCGTTAGATACTTATCATTCCTGACTTATACGCGATCTCTCCTGCTATTTGCGGATACTTTGGAAAAGACTTCCTTGCTTCGTTTTCTCTTGCAGTGATTTATAAATAGGAACCAAGGCCGTGTCTCGTTTAAATACATACTTTAGTCCAGCTTATACCTATATAACATTGGTATTGATAACTATGGTGATCATACTTCGATGCATTTATTAAATTAACATTACAAGAATGTTTTTTTTTCGTAAATTCTTAGAAAATTATTAGCATCTAATCGCATTTGGAAATGGATCTGGAAGATTGTTTCATAAAAGTCGAAGTTGGATCGAACGACTCGTCCTTGGAAGAACCGGATCATCCACGAAAGCGTTTGAAGTACACGTTGGATGGATATTTCGCGTTGGTTAGGATTTTTAATCGCCGCTCGTGGAAAAGGAAAGGGAGAGGGATGGAGGATGGGGAAGAAGGTGGTAACGAAGCTCATTCATGACGTCGTTTGTGAATGGTCCTCTCCTCGTGAAGCCGTCGAGACGAGCCTCGGAGTGTATCGGTAAGGTGAAGAAGACTGGTTCCAAAACCAGACACCAATTAAAGCGGCACCGACAAAGACGATGCTCCATATTTATTACGTATTAAGCAATTCCGACATTTTTTCCCCTCTTTTCTTTCCTTCTTCCTTCTATTTTCTGTCTCTCGTGGTTTTCTTCTTTTTATTCGTCAATGGAGGAACCTGAATTTCTCGTTCTTTTCTACTATTCCGAGTAGTTTTTTAAACATTGGTACGGTTACATCGATTCTATCGACTAGGAATACGTCTGATCGAATTAAACTCTATTTTTTATAACGCTCAAGTAGTCCACTTGCCATAACTTCGAGCAATCTTTTTATTTTGTTTATTTTGCGAAAGAAGTTGGAACGAGCACTTGCAGATATCGAACCGATCGTTTTAATCGCACAGCATTGTGCGAAATACTCGGTCGGACATAAATTTATTTGGAAACCATGGAAAACAGGTTAAAAGCATTCGTGGCGCTTATGTAGATGCGATAGGTATGAACGACTCCGTGGATATATCCGATGTGGTACGCCACTCTGGAGTTAATCAAACGAAACCGATTCCAACGTGGGCAATGTAATTGCGTACAATTAGGAAATATTACGAGGATTTGAAGTTATCGCGAGTATTCCTGCGATTATGCGTACCTACCTCTTTATTATATGTTTTCCGATATAGGTAGGTATATAGAAGAAACAGAACTCGTTTTGTACGCGAAACTAATTCGAGAAGATTTAAAAATAAATACGAAAGGACGGGAAACGAGACTCGAATTTTTGAAACAAAATTTAAATTGCAAGGGCGAAAAAAGACGTCAGAGAATAAAAGAAACGAAGAAGAAGAAAAACCAGAAAGACATCGAGAAAGGGCGATGTGCGAGATCCGCCCACGCTCGCGACGTTTGTATTCTTCTTTGGTAAGCTTCTAACAAGAACGTTAATGTCTTACTCCTACGAAAATGACACGGTGAATAAAAGCGAATGAATTACCTTCATTATCGCGATATATGCGGCGCCAAGAGGTGCGAGAAATCTAGGCAAGCGATGCCTACATACTGTGACGTGCCAAATGATAATGAATACAGCCAGACAATAGCTCGTATAATATCGATACATTAATTGTTCGAAGAATCAGGTCGGGTTATAGTTCTGTGATTATTTTCTACCCGGCTTCGCCCGATATCATCTACGCGCTTGCTTGCACGATACGTTCGTAAACGATCTTATACTTTACGCGTGAGAACATTTTTGCATTATTTAACGCTTAATAATAGAACGGTCGACGAGTGTAGGTGTACGCGCGCGT
Organism: Odynerus spinipes; assembly: GCA_032403825.1. NCBI lineage: Eukaryota > Metazoa > Arthropoda > Insecta > Hymenoptera > Vespidae > Odynerus > Odynerus spinipes. The sequence goes on from JAIFRP010000026.1 coordinate 818,154, forward strand.
GTTTATTTTATATTCGAACATTTTCCTACGTTCAACGGGATAAAGTCTCGACGATTCGAGAAATCGTCGAGATGGCGGGGACATTTGCCTACCAGCTTGCAAAAGTCATCGTTACGGCCTACTCGCAGAGATAACCCCGCGTTCGCGCGCATAAAATGCTCGGCGGACCAATCGTGAGCCGGGAGAAGGTTCGAGCGGATTGAGTCGCCAGTCAAAGGCATCTAAATCGCGCGGATTTATCGTACTTTTATTGCGAGCTTTGCGTTCCCTCGTTTCGCGTCTCTTTTCTAGGATTTTACCCTTCTCGCGGATGAAAAAATTGCGACACGACCGGCGTTACATTTTTTATTGCCGCGATCCAGTACAAGTTGCAATTACACCCGATATTGTAGCACCCAGATCGTCGAGGATTATTTATAGTTTGATTCCTTCACGAATCTTATAGCATCGTGACCCAATATTTCACGAAGTAATTGGATTCATTATCAATACGCATGCGCTCCTAGAAGAGATCGTAAAATTGTATCGTTTAACTTACGAAGATTAACAATCCTTTCTCCCGGTCTCATTCGTTCTATAAATAATAATGACGATTGTGTAATTTACGATCTTCCTTGGAAATCTCAAGTGCATACGAATGATCATGACTACGTTAACGCGTAAATCTTCAAATAGAAATCGATACTATATCCGACCGTGTTCGTAAGTTAGTAAAGTAAAACTAACTAAAAAAAA
>JAIFRP010000026.1:824530-835356 GCA_032403825.1 Odynerus spinipes
CTCTCGTTTACTCACGTGCAAACAGCCGTAGCTGCGAAAGCTCGCTACGCTAATCTCTCGTTCCGATAATTTTCACTTTGGGACGTTGTGCCCATGATTTATTGCGCCTCCTTCCGGCATACGGCAAGCGATAACACCGATGAAGTTCTTTCTGGACGCACCGGACTATACCCCTCTCCCCCCACCCTTGTACTTGCCGTTTTTGACTCGTAGATATCTCTCGACTCTCTTCGTGCGAAGTAGAAAAGGATGTAAATCGGTAGGTGTGTAGAGCGCATCTGCCTTTAAAGATAACGGAAGAACTGTAAGAGCGGAGTGCATAAAACACTTGGATAATCGTTTCCACGAAATTTTACGGATTTATCGTTGCTACTCTTCTCGAGTAACAATTAACGTGACGTCGAGTAAGTCGTGCCCCTGTCGTTCAGGTGAAAAATGAAGGTAAATTGCTCGATAAGCTTGTTGAAAAATAAATCGTTCTCTCGAGAAGAAAATATCGAACTTTGAGTTTGCAAAATGAAATATCCTAACCGTAAAACACTCGTTGATTAACGTCGCGTCGCAACGTTATAAATAGTTCCTTCTCTTTTGTTCTTCGGACATCTTGCTCGTTATATCGCCCCCCCCCCAGTGATCTAATTACAGATTTCATTCCACTTCGATCCGTGATAGATCAGAGTCCTTATTAAACCGGCGATATCCATTAATCAAGTCACCGAGGAATCTGCGTTAGATAAGGCTCGCGAGTGTAACGAAGAAGTTCGTTCGTTCGTTCTCCTTGATCCCCTTATTAGTCCCTTCGATGACGTCAGTGCATTTTTGCTCGAGTGTCGAGAGTATCTACGTAGTAAGAAGAGGAGGAGGAAGATGCCCTCGGTGACTATGGTCAACGAAGCCAAGCCGTGAGTAACAGCCGTTAGGTGTTTCGCGAGATGATTAAACCGGCATCGCCGACCGCCCTCTCATTATCCCTACTTCGTTTTCTCAACCTTCTTTCTCTCTCTCCCTGTCTCTCTCCCTCTGCTTCTGTCTCTGTCTCTCACTTGCACTCGCAAGCACACACGAATGTACGCACGCACGCACGCTCGAGATCCTTTTACTTCTTTTCCATCTTCTTCTTTGCCCCCTTGCATAATGCATAAACAGGGTGAAAACACGAGGAAGCTGTAACTGCGTAACGTCATTACCGAGTAAAGTGACTGCAAATTTACCAGGAGCCTCGGCGATCGCATACCAACGAGTAGGCGCGAACACCGCACGTTTTTTGTTATTCCCCCATCGAGAACTTGCTTTTCTCCTTTTTTTTTCCACTTTATTTTCCTTCCACTCCTTCCTTCGACCGAAACTCGTACTTTCGGGTGCAAAAGAGGGCCTAAAGTGTCGAGAGATAATCGCGAGTTAGTATACGGTGTGATTTTGTTCCGAAACGACGATGTGCTGCGATGAAGAAGGAAATGAAACGTTCCTTATATCGTCTCGTGGTATCGTATAATTTATCGTTCGACTTACTCGTGGTTCTATGTCGGTCGACCATGCAGCCGGAAGATCGTCTTCGATGATCTCTTCTTCCGCACCGTGAAAATCTCCTGCAAAAAGAACCAATATTTTATATTATTCTTTCGATTGCATTTCTTTAAAAAACTCGCTTATCAATTTAACGATTATAGGATATATTAGGTTATGACATAAATAAGTACGGTTGTAAAAATTAACACTCTAATTCTAAAATTTCTATTAGGATGATATTAATCAATTATCTTTCAAACAAGAAGCTGTCATAAATAATAACGGAGATTACATAATTGTTTGAATGTAATTCTTCAATTTGTCAACAAGTAACAAAATTATTAAACACAATCGAACTTATTTATGTTACGACCTAACATTTAACAGTATTTAACGATCCCATCTTTTCGGAGCATAAATCATAATTTTGTAATGACGTGCCATAAATGTCCAAGGCTGGTGTACATTTTTCACCGAAAGTGAATACGTCTCTCGAAAGAGGGAATCGTCGAATATTTATGCGTACTCGCGTATTCCCGACGGGCTCGCTATCTCATCCCCAAGAGTAGCGTTCTACCAGCCCTGCGGGTATTACTTAACATGCATGAAAACGTGCTGATACAACGCGCGTTCTGTCCGCTTCTGACGTCTCACTGTTAAATGATAACGCACGGTCGCGGCAGCCGAGCAGGCAGCCAGGCAGGCACACGCGCGCGCGCGTGCAATCTATCGCACCGTGTGTACCTTAAATTGCACTCTCCCGGACAGATAACACGAACGGATCTCAATCTTCGAGGCAAATTGGTAGACGGGATTATCGCTTAATTATCGTATTACATTGAGAATTACAAATAATACCGTGGCGGTCACCTGTGATTGGTTGTGCGTAATCGGTACAAGTGTAATAGGCTGAAACAAGCGTGTGGCCAATCTCCGCCAATACGCTTGATTTGTTGTTTCCCATAAGTTGTCTATCGTGCGTGCTTCATGTAACGAAGCGCTGTACGACGTCGACCTCTATGCAGTTGCCGGCCGTCTTGTAAACGGTAAGGACGTACTTAGCTCCTGTTCCATTTTATAAAATTCCGAGTAGTAATTATCGAGGATATTTCATTACATTTTAGCAATTATTGGAGCTCATTGCTTAAGGATGAGAATATTAATATACTTTGGACGACTTTGGACGGAATTTTGCCAATAATCGACGAGAGCGATGATGGACTATTATCAAGCAGAATAATTTGGAAACAATTGTAATCGATAGAAGCAACCAACATCCATTCATAGCGGAATCGTCGCCATATCCATAAAGGAATAAGATAAAAAGTATATTTTTTCCATTTATATAATCGAAGCTTGTTGTTATCAAGCCTTAATTTATAATTGTACATTATTTTCTTTATATTCACAGAAATCTTTGCTTACCGAAATTAATTATTTATGTCTAACATATAAGAAGTTCGAATTGAATACTCCATCGAGAGTCAAAGACAAAGCTTTTGAATTAACACAGTCTCTCAGAAATTATTATGAAAGAATTACAAAACCGAATTAGAATTATCTACTATTTAGGTTTTTTACGCCTGATTCTCGACGATAGACAACCAACATTCGATTTCTTACTATCCCATATTATTTCTTACTATACTACTTACGATAGAATAGTTTAATGATCTAGAACTAACGAAACCTAATCGATTTGTATTATCATGCACCGTCAAGACTTCAGTGTTTGAAAACACCCTCGATCTCATCCTCCAAGCACGATAAGCGAGCACTTTATTAGGGTCTCCGGTTTCGGCGGCAGCTTTTTAGAAAAGTGTCATCCGAAGAAGTGACAAATCGTTTTCTTCCGCCACGAGACGCACTTTGTTCCTCGCACGCGTCATTTTGACACTCGCATTAGCGTGAAAGAAGTCGAGATGGAATCGCTATCCCAAGTTGTAACCAATCGTAACGAAGCTGGGTGGACGTAAGCATATATTTATACATACCCACGTATATAAGACAGGAACGAGAGCTGCCAGATGACAAATCGTTGCCCGGGCAACCTGACAGCTTACACTCATTGGCCGTTACAACGATGATAAATCGCGTCGGTACATCGGTACCTTTACGTCCGCGAACAAGATGTGTGTGCATTAGCGAGTCTTTTGACATTATTCTTGCTTTATGCGCCTTTGTCTTTTCAACGAGGCAATTTAACTCGCGGCATAATTGCAGTTAATTATGTCTCATAGCTCGCGAGCTCGCGAGTATCGCTGCCGTATTTCCCTTTCTTTTCATGCGACTCACGAACGGACATAGTATAGTAGGAAAGCATTTGTAACCTGCTGTCTAAACAACCATTGATTGATCGTGTCAGGTCGCGGAAGGAACTGAAGAAATGATTTAAAGTACCACATTCGAAAGATTATCGAAAAATCGATGTCGTAAAGTACAAAGCGGAAGCGAACGTCTCTCGAATGAAGAAAAAAATGTTTCAATATCTCTTAATTGATTTTCAATCGCTAGGATCAAACGTTCAAGATCGTAGGTCAAAAGGCTTTTTAATCTTCTCTCGATGAGATAAACTTTCGATCGATAGATACTACTCTAATCGTTCGCATCGATGCTATCGCGAGAAACGTCGCGGATTTTTTCGCAGCGTACCTTGTCATTAGGCACTTATTTATTATTACTCCCAATTACTGTAAGTGATACCACTGTCGAGTAAGGAACTCGTTCTACGAATCAAAAAGGAGGATTGTTAAATCGAATCGAACGCGCTTCCTGTGAGAGAGGTAGTGGAGGAAAGGAAAGGGAGAAGTTTAATTAAAATGAATATTAATTATAGTCGTTACCGGTGCGGTGAGCGTGGATAATTCGATAATAACCTGGTCGCAAAGTAAATGTGCCCATTTCGTATTCATCGAACGCAAATATCTGTCGGGGAGAATGACGTCGAACAGATTTTGGTTAATTCAAGGTGTCAAATATAACTTAGATCATTTTTTTTCTATTCTATACGTTACAAGAATGTATTCGTAATATCTGTCAACTTTCTCGCATATTTAATTCAAGTATGTACCTATCTAGAAACGATCGATAAGACACTTATGGAGATCATATTGCGAAGGAATTTCGCGTTCGCAAAGACAACACCATAAAATCTTTCGCGGATACGGATCACCCGATAACGAATCACCTCTTATCGGTCCATCGTGTAACGAACGAGTGAATAACCGATAGGTGAGTTTTCGCGGCGCGAGCCACCGAGATTTTCCACGATCGATGATAAAATCGATCCGCTCGATCTTTCGGCAGTTCTTTCATTAAATAAATCTCGTTTCGTTTGTGCATCGAAGCAATTACAAAAAAATTACGTCTGCACAGATCACGTCGAGTCCAAAAAGCTTCTCTGATGAGATGAAATCTGTACGGAAGTCTTCCTGGAAGAGTGACCGGAGTAAACAAAAAAAAATAGTGGCAAGTTCGTAAAAGCCGAGAATGCGTGGGCGTGAACGATGCACTCTCGGTGGCAGGGAAGCCAGTCAAGAACGACAGGAGATTCGATACCTCGCCGTGTCTTTAACGATTCTAGAAGTGTCGCGAGAAGACTCTCTCTCTCCCCCACTCTCTTTCTCTCTCTCTCTTTCTTTTTCTTTAAGGCACATTAATACGGTTCGCGAGACCGCTGGAAGGAGGCTGATTGAATATGTCACATGTCGAGCGCATAGATCTCTGCAATGCACGCACTGCACCAGCTATCTCGCTCGCACTCTTCCGCTCTCTTTCTCTCTCTCTCTCTCTTTATTTCTCGTCTGGCTGGCGCTTAAACGCGGCAATGCATTACGAGCAGCTTATCGAGGAGCGACAGTCCGAGTAAATCAATGAACGGGACACGCGGCGCGGCTAATAATAATCGCGAGTACTCGTTATTATTGTTGGTATGCCTTTAAATATTAGAAGAGAGCGTTGCCACGGGATCGGTCGCGTTGTAGTAACGCTGGCGCCAGCGATTATCTCGATCGATCGCTTTTAAAAGCGCTCGACCCGTTGCGCGTCGATCTTTCATTCGTTAACATTAGAGGCCGTGTCTAATTTCTGCCAGCGAGAAATTAAATTACGAGCTATGACCGAGAATATACATAAACATATTTACATACGCGCCTCCTACGTATACCTATATATACGAAAAGTTTTATCGGTGAGTCTCAAATGATTTTAGAATACGTTCTTTTGGCGCGAACGACGCGACGCGTGTACACACGTCCGGTACACTTCGGTCGCGTGAGTTGCGAGGAGAAAGCGTTTCTCTATTCTTTTTTTTTTGTTATTTCTCTTCTTTTTCGTAGGAAGCTTTGACGTTTATTATTTTGACGCGAGTGTGTGCATATACATAGGTAGGTACAGATACATAGGCAGGTTGGATAACGAGCTCGGAGAGAAAGAGAGATAGGCATCTCGATCGGAGCTTACGATCGACGTAATCTTATTTTCCATCCGTCGTATATATAAAGTTTGTATAATATCGAAGTATCGCGATGTAGGTATACGGCAATTTCGAATATATCCGGGAGAGACGCAAAGACGTGGACCTTGTAGAAACGTGATCGTGGGACGTGTAACGCGGGCGATCGGATAATTTCAGAGGTTGCGGAGAAATGTGAAAATTTCTCGTACCCACTTGTACATGCTATAGGAAAAGAATCGAGAATTGATATTCTTTCGAACGTTTTTATCATCTTCGAACGAGTTTCCTCGTTGGTTCTCGTTCCTTGTTATTTTTTAAACGAATGAAAGAGTCGACTTCACGAATAATTCTGTCACTATCCTCGATCTGTTCCGTTCCTTTTTATATTTTTCTTCTTCGCATCGACTTTTCGTCGATATCGCGTCAACGACTAGGTATTCGTTTTCGTAATTCATTTTTCTTTCACAAGCATCATTCTAATAAAGTAAACCATTGTGCGTGATACCCCGAACGATTTATTTAAACTCCTCCATATAAAAGAAGACGAGACGAAAACGAAAGGATCGACTGCACCGAAATCGTCGTTTCGATGATAGCTTTACGAGACTCCACGCGTCTTTCTCGCTTTCTTCTTTACGTTCTTTATCTAACACTCTTCAAACGTCTCGCGACCTCTTAGATCAAGCTCGTAAGTCATGATTCATTTCTTTTTGAGTCGTCGTCGACTTTTAAACGAAGACACGTGGCGCGATCCTCGTACGGTTTACTCCAAACCCGAGATAAAAGAGATTGCCGTGGGAAGACAGTGCGCTAAGTTACGACTTTGCGTTATAAAGTAAACTAATTTCCAGGTATTATGACGAGGATCTCATTCCAAAGGTGCCGCGGCTTGGATAAGTTATTAGCATTCTTTTTAACGAGACACGTAAGAAAATATGGTTCGGTCGCGTCACCGGCACGCTGGAAAAAGTCGGCAAGTGAAAGCGGGAAAGTATGAGTCCTGATGGACGATGAATTATTGTGAGATTATTCTACATGGACTCGTAAAAATTATTCGAAACGAATGAATTAATCGTAAAATCGTTAAAGTTTTATAACAAGAAAAAGGAATCGTTTAACTCGATTTTCGCAGAAACGATCAGGAATTTCTAGCGACGTCGAAGTAAATGTAATGATCTTACAGTAAATTACGTTTTTCGTGACGTCATTCAAAGAAGTGGTTACAGTTTAAATAAAAGAATGAACAGTGTCCAATACTCGAGTCCACATTCCTATTCACGTGAAGGTGATTCAGAAACAAAAGATCTCGCACCCTTCACCTAAACAAACGTATCCCTTAAGGGTTAGGAACCGAGGCGCGAGAAGTATCTCGTTCTCTTCTCTTCTCTTCTCTTCTCTCCCGTCGGTCATTCCTTTCGAGTGGCGCTACGACGTGGCTGAGAAACGATTCTCACAGCAATTATGTGGATCTTCGAAACCTCGAAACGCAAACGAGACACTAACAAACGTTCTTCTCTCTTTCGGGGATTGGAAACACCATACCGACCGTGTTTGCATTCGGGCCCACGTATTGTCTCTCGTAGAATCTCTCGAATTCTTCTTATTTTTTCTTCTCCTTTTCTTTTCCTCGGCTGCTTTTGTAGATTGGCACGAGCGCTCCCGAGAGAACGTGCCGAAATGTTAAAGGAACACTCGAGATCCACCTACTTTCTGACGGTTCTCGAAGTGATCTTTTGAATGAACCGATTGGATATACTTGAAAAACATCATTTGCTTTATGGAAAAAACGATCGTATTTCAGTGAATAGAATTTTCCCATTCCCAACGATAGAAAACCTTCTCGAGTGTTTCTATTAGTATATTCGATGGTTATGCTTTCAAATACCCACTCGAGACACACCTTTACGAGGAACTATTCGAAGTTTGTTTTACCATCGACGTATTTAATTAAATCATTTCGTTTGACTTTAGAATGAACTACGCATTTGGGTAAACGTTAATTATCGACAGAAAATTATTTAACTCGTAAATAAATACCAGTTTTATTAAAATTATTAACAATTTCTTTCCGTCTATCCACAAACGACGGTTGACTTAAAAATGGCCGATTGAAGGCGATACGGTCGACGCTAAATCATTCGGCGATATCGAGCCGATCAGGAACGTTGTACGTGAGTATGCTTAGAACGTCCTAATGAAACGAGCGACATGAAAAGCGACGTTAAAAGAGCCGTTTCGCGATAGGAACGGTAATTCCACGGGCATCCTCTACGATCGAAACTAGACGCGCTCGTTCGACGACTTTACGCTCCTTCTCTACGCTCCTTCGTTCTCGCACTACACACACCGAAGCCGTTCGATAAAGCTCGAAGATACGAGCCTCGATGGGACCTCAAGGATATCGTAAAAGTAAGAAGAGCGCAATTAAAACTTGGTTTATGCGCGGTAAACGCGTAATAAGCTCCGGGCATGCGATCCTGAGGACGAGGCTTAGTCTTTAACATCTTCGACCATGAAAGTCAGGGGAAATCAAAATCGTTGACACGATGCCAATACATTGCACCATTTGTTTGAAAAGGTTCGAACGTGTGGAGGTAAAATTGTAGATGTTTTTTTAAGTAGGTCTTAATATTTAAGTTTAGTTACCTACACCCGTCCCTCAATTTACGCAGAACTTTTTTGCGCGGTAAATGATACCACAATTTACGCGATAGTTTTCATGCGCGATCTTAATTTACGCGGTCAAAAAATATATTTTCCTAGAAGTTATAAAAGTAACAAGCGAATGCTGTTAAGATTTATCATTTATATCGTAATTTTAACCCAAAAATGTTTAACAAACGTTCGGTAACGCGAAGAAAGAAAAAATCTATGTCACTGGACATTATTTTTTATATAGCGACGAACTTTATTTACGCGAATGAAAATCGTGTAAATCAAATCCACGTGGAACGGATATTCGCGCAAATTGAGGGACGGGTGTATATTAAAATATTTGTATTATATTCTATTTCAACGTCAAATATAATTTTTATTTTTATTTTATTCTCATTTTCCCGATGAAGAAGTATATTTTATAATGGTCGTGTGGTGGTCTCTGTAGTAGAGAACAATTCGTATCGCGGGACAATGACTCTCCAAGTATTTCAAACGTTTCTCCGGCCGTCGAGACAGCGAGAGAGAGAAAAAGAGCAGAGAAAAGGAATATTTGGAGAATGAGAAACGTACTACGTCGTCGGATAAACTTAAGGCCCCTCTTAGAGAAGAAGAATGCGTTATCTCGTTAACGAAATACCGGATCTCGAGCCTAATTCGTCTAATGTGGGCCACACGATAAGAGGCATGGTCCGTTTTGAATGCACGTTAAATGAACGCGTTCGTAACAATTGTCACGCGGTACATTAGATTCTACTTTCGCGCGCATGCGAGCCGCCTTCGATTCGTCTCGCCTTCCCATAAGAGAGAGAGAGAGAGAGAAAGAGAAGACGGACGAAGTGCGTACCGCGGTGTAAGTGAGATCGGTCAATTATCTTGCGAAATGGCGAAAGTGTGAAACATTTTGTGTTCGTTTTTATTAAAGTGACATTCTTTCATTCGGAGAGAACAGCGAGTCAGGTACAGTCGTACAATCGTACGCTATAAATCATAACGAAATTTACTAAATCAGTGCGATTGTACGCAGGGTGTCTCAAGTTCTTGTCGACTAACTGTAATGGTTCTGGAGTGGGTGGTTTCCGGTGTTTCTCTGATTACGCATAAAAATAAGAAAAGAATATTATGCAATTGTATAAGTTTTGCAGTATATGTTTCGTTACAAAGTTACAGAAGTAAGTAAATATTATATGCACGAAATGGGTAGTATTAAGTAGTACGCTAATTTGGTAGATAACTAGACTAACTATTAGTAAGGATATTAACTATCGCTGATTCGAAATCGTTACTGGATAATAAATATCACGTGACTACGTAGACAAGATATACGCATTCAATTTTCTGTATGTTGCGATAGAAAGTCAACAAAACGTTTATTTTAAAATTCTACATAATACATTGTTTCTTATTTTTATCTAACGAACAAACCACTGCAATTTGTCGGCACAAATCTGAGACACCCTATGTGTTATCTCGTACCTTTTAAATGTGATTTTTCTTAAGAACGGGACAGGTAACTTAGCGTCGTTAGATTAGAGATAATATTATACTTAAAATAAAGTAAAATGTAGACATGTTATATACCAGATTTAAGATTCCAATTAACACTTAGAATCTATTACGATTTCGTCGATATTGATACGGTAAGTGGTTATAAAAAACCACTAAATCGATCTACAAAAGTGTAAACTTTGTGATAGCGCGAATAGTGCTAATCAATTTAATCGATAGATGCAGTATCTCGACAGAACCGATTTATAAGAAAGCATTGAGACAAGAGGTGAAAAAAAAGGAAAGTAGAAGGAAGTGGAAGGTGGCCTAAAAGGGCACGACTATCGCAAAAGGCGCGAGACGACTTTACGCGATTCGTTTCTTGACAGGCACGAGAGAAAGGGAGAGTGAGCGCGAGGTAGAAAGAGAGTAGCGGCAAATCGTGGGCGACGGTGGAGGCTGCGCCCGCCCGGAGTCGGATTACTCTGTCGCAAAGCGCGAAGACCGACAGGGCCACCCCTTTTAACGGTGGGCGCCTTTTTTTTCGCTCGACCGATGGAGAAGCGTTCCTAATCGATCTCGAGCAGCGACCCATAAATTTGCTCGGCATGTCGGAGAAATGCTTTATTGTGACGTTTTATTTTCGGCCTTTCCGACTCGCCGCTAACTCTACGAGTATCGATGGGGACGGTGAAAGAGAGAGAGAGAGAGAGAGAGAGAG
>JAIFRP010000026.1:835399-849020 GCA_032403825.1 Odynerus spinipes
GATGACCTTTTTGACGTCTCAGCAATTTTTGTCTTCTTATTTTATCCTTAACAGAGATATTTTTACGAGCCGTTTCTAAACGTAAAAATTATGTGAACTCGTATCGATACCATTGACCGAAATTTGAGTGAATGATTTATAAGATAACAATTTGATCGTCCTCTAATTCTAAGCCAATTACACGTATGAATAACGTGGTTGAAAATAAAGCTTGATTTAGCGAACGAGACAAGATGGATAGGGTGAAACGGAACGAGACCGAACGTAATTTCTCGTACCGTTAGCTCGCCTAACGATATAATTTGCATAGAATAAAATGATCGATGTCGATCGATCGTGTATCTTTGATCTCATAATATCACACGTAATACGATTTATATCGCGGGTAACGTAACCTTATTTAAAAATTGGTTAAAACCTCTATAACACAATATACATTTTTTTTATATTAAAACATGATAATTATTTGTATTCCAAAGCAAAGATATTTCTATTAAATCCCAAGTATTTTGTCAAAACGAAGAAAAAGACATCGATGAATCTTTCGACCACCTGTACCCGGTCCCTACTCGATGACTCTCATTATTGGTATTTATAAGTCCTCGGGAAAAGGAACTCGCGCGTTAATTTATGAAAATGTATGTTAAGTATTAAGACGACTACCGCGAAGCTGGCTGCATCGAGACGCGCGATGTCCCGTGCGTCGTCGGGCAGATCGTCGGAAATATTTCGTGCGAGCGAGCAACTATTTCGAGGTTCGTCGATTTAATTAAAGGCCCTACTTTCGAAGGGCGACGTCTCGCGGTGGTAATTTTCGATGCCACTTTCACGATTAATTCTTTTTACACGTGCGTCGACTCGTGACCGCGAGAGAGCGGATCTCTACCGGTGAAAAAATATTACATCCGTCTACCGAAAATCGGCTTCCCATGTAAATGATACCTCGCGTGTAATTATTACGCTAAATTATTCGTGACTCTCGTGAAAGGGTTCTCTCTCTTTTACAATAACAAGTTGCGATCGATCGTAAAGATAAGCGAAACGAACGGCTAGATACACAAGTATAATTAGCATCAGCGTTCGACGTTTTACGCGCTTAATGAGATATAATAAATATTAAGGCAAACCTCTCGCCGCCTTCGATTGACAGCATCGATCGATTATTCGCAATTACGATCAAAAGGTTTCGAGGCTGCTTCGCTCGTCACACGCGAGTTACTCTCGCAACGAGGGGTTTAAATCTCGGATTAGAATGTGAATTACTAACGTGGAGCGTGAAACGAGCGTAAGAAGCGGAACACGTTTAAGCCTTTTAAGGCTGTAATCCTAGAGAAAACATATACTATTATATACGTGATAGCATTAGCAGTACCACACGAGCCATATGCGCCCGATCCTACGAAGTGGCAGTGAAAGCGAAAGAAATGTGGCGCTCGCGGGGATTAGAGGAAGGAAATTTGTGTGTAATACCCGAGGGGTTGTCCTCGCGTGTAAATCAGTCGACAAGGTCGAGAAAAACGGGCCCGAATGCGTAGCACACACACCGCTTGTTTTACGAGCACGAGGTACGAAGGGCCGGGAGTCGTAAGCTCTCGAGTTCGTTTCCCCAAACAAAAAAACACGTGGCCGTGGAGCAAGGAAAAGTTGTGAGAAAAGAAAGCAGAATTGAGATTCGTACGAGAACGGAATTCACTTCTTTCCTCTTCTTCTTCGTTTCATTTTAGCTGGAGCATTCGCTCGTTCTTTGTTTGCCCCCACCACCCCCCACCCCGCACTTCGAATGGGGTCGATAAAACTCTGATTTACGAGCTTACGAATTCCACGCTTTATTCGGCGAGTTTTGTCCCCTGCCGAAGTCGTCACGCTTGATACTTCATAAGACGATCGATTGTTCTTAGCTTCGGGACGAAGGTCCGGTAAAGGGTGACTCCGATTACCTCGATCGAAACCTCGATCGAAACATCGATCGAGTAGCAATACCAAAATTCGTCAAGTGATAACCTACACTCGCCTCGTATTCTATAATAATCAATGCTAATATAGGTGTTGAAAATAACTCGATTATGGTGTCCGATAAGTACGAATGTCAGGATACTTCTAAATTATTACGAAAAAAGAAACTACCATAGATGGTAGATGCAGCGAAACGACGTCGTTTGAAGCAGTAGGGAAAATATATACGTCGTAGTTCGTCGTGTCAACACGCACGGTTATCTGCTTCCAAAAAAAGATTCGCGAAAGTCCACGTGGTTGTAGTACACCTCCAGCTTCGACGGAAAAAAAAGATTGGACATGTGTACAGACGGTTGGACAACCAGAAAGAGAAAGAAAGAGAAAAGAGATGGAAAGAGGGTGCTGACCCCTCGCTACGGGGTTCACAGCAGGGTGCCGTTACCTCGCGTCTTTAAACTCGGTTTAAAACCTATCTCGAGCGAGGTCCCATCTCTCTCTCTTTCTCTCTCTCTCTCTCACACACACACACACACACACACATGCTCTCATGTTTTCTAGGTGGTTTGCCTCGTACGGGATTGTACGTCCTAAAGGGACAAGATCCCTTTGAGGAATCCCGCACGTTTATAAATTTCTCATTTCTGAGTGAGTGTATCCTTAAGAACATCTGTATCGCGTGGTTATTCGAGCCACAGCCATTTTGTCGGACAAACTTTGCGAAAATATCAAAGTAAACGAGCTTATCTGGAGAAAGATAGCGATTAAGGACAAAAGAGATAATTAAAACACCTTTACATTCTTTTTAGACCGGACTCGGATACAAAATATGCGATTATGCATAAAGGTAAGACACGCTATATAATTAAGTACTCGTTGGTGTCCTAATTAATTACCATAAATCTATGCGCAATAAAGAAACGGTCTTTTAAACGTTTGCCGTACGTTTCGTGCGAAAGTAAAATGGCGCAGGAAACTCTAGGCTCGCCTATCTCTTCTATCTCTTTTCTTTTTGCCGAGTTGTCGTTGAGGTGATCCGGCTCGCGTACGATTATCGATTATTCGCAGCCACGCAAAGATCTCGGGTCTCTCTCTCTCGCTTTTTCTCGTACGAGTGAAGAGGCCATAAATCACGACGTGATCGTTGCAACGACAACGATCGTTGGCAGCCATGTATGAAGCAACAAAATTCGACGTAGGACTTAACGTTGCGACCGCGTTCTTGCGTTTCTGGCGCCATTAAATGGCAGGTCTGGCCAATAGCGGCGCGTAAGTGCCGGCAACCGTATTTGCATACTCAGTTAGCGGCATTCCAGACGCAACGGAGGTATAGAACTTAGGCGTGCAAAGCGCGGAAGAATGCCAAAGATAGTGCTGAAAATGCGCTTCGTTCTGGGAAAATCGTCGAGACGACTGCGAAATCATCTTTGTGATCTCGTTGTTATGTTTTTTCTTTTAGCTTCTCATTCTCTTAGCTTTGGTAATCGGTAGATATAGTTCCAATTCTTTACGTTCATTGATCGAGTTGAAAAAGGTTCGATAAACTCTTAATTTTAAACGGAAACTCTTAAATAGGAACAATTTTTTTTATAAAGCAACTTAAATTTCGCGTGAGATTATTTTACATAAATTACAAGACCTGAGTTTACATTTAGACACTAAACATTATATACATAGCTTCCTGTTGTGTTATATCGACAAATTGCAGGATTTAAAGACCGTCTGTATGATGTTACAGATAACTATCGTAGGATTATGTATCAATACGTTGCACGATAATGGAAGACAGTAATTCAGTTTTTGGAGCTTATCTAAAAACATTTGATTATTCTCGAATTATCGAATAGATGCCATTGCTACAGTACATGATCGATGTCCTGCCTTTCGTGGTTGCCCTCGTCAGGTTTCTCCCGGTGTACCAAGATTTAGCGTTTGGGGAGTAAAAATGTTAAAAGTAGTTTTTTCCTTTAGTTAGTCCAACCTGTGTGATGGTGTTATGAGTGTTATTAGATGCTATCTCTTTGGCCTGATCACTGAGATCTGTAAAAGGAATTTTGGAAGTCTCAGATGGGGCTGAGTTGGCTGAAACCTCGACTAGTTTGTCTGCCTCTTCATTTCCGGAGATTCCAATGTGGGCTGGAATCCAGTAAAGCTTATATCGTACTGTTTGGAGATTTCTCATAAAATACAGAAATTTTTCTTTTTAGTTCTACAGTGTACAGATTGGTTTTAGAACTTATTTACGCTGATTTTAATGAGAGAAGGACACTGAGAGTATCAGTGAAGATATTTAACACGTTCTTGTATAAGATGGAATTTGGACTCTCCTAAGAGGGCGTTAGTAGATATGCTGATCCTAAAACCAAGGGCCAATCTTATTGCAACATATTGAACTTTTTCTAGTTTTTCTATTTTATTAACTTGTGTGAGGAAATATACAAAACACCCATAATCTAAGATTGAACGAACAAAGCTTTTGTATACAGTCACTAGAGTATTCGGATCAGCTCCCCACCATGTACCTCTTAGAAATTTAACTATGTTCAAGGCTCGTGAGCATTTTATCAAGACTTAGTCGATGTACCGGTCGAAAGACATTTTATAATCAAAGATTATACCGAGAAAGCGTACGTATTCACTTCACTTAATAGCGGTTTCTTTTAGAGGAACCATTTTGATTCATTGAAGGGTTGCGATACAAAGAACGTGGAAATGTTTCGTAACGGTATTTCCAGAATTTAATTCTGACAAAAGATAGTAAATTTAACGAGAGGATGAAAGAGACGATAATCCTGCTGGTGCGTGAAATTCTCTTAAATAATCATTTATTTCTTGCTTAAGAAGAAATGAAAGATGGAACAGGGTGCAAGAATCATTCCAGAAAGATGTATCCTTTTCTATTTCCCTCTCCCTCTCTCCATACAAGTTATACATGCATACATGCATAAACAAGCGTCCCGAACAACGAGCTACCTGCTCGTAACTGCTGAAGTGTGACCATTTCGCGCGATATTTCTGGCGCCATTAAATGGTCAGTCTAGTCAATAACCATTCGCGGATGTTTGCCCGTTCAGTTAACGAAATTCCTTCCACAAAACCGTCGACCAATCCCGCTCGAGGTCTCGTTCGATTTTCTTTCGTTTCTTTCGTATTTTCCAAACGACTGGAGTCATCGTCTGATAAGAATTGGAAAATGCATTATGCTCGAGGGTCAAAGCATAGTCCCACGAGCGTAGTCGATACGTAACGGAATGAATTAAAATTCGAGACAACGTAAGAAATTACGCGAGCAAGCGCGTTTAAAATACGCGCGGAAAGAAAATCGCACCCCCCGTTGTACGTAGGTACGCGTTTGGGAAGGTCGAACGTTCGTCACACGGATAAATTATCACGCGTTTCCATCGGCTTTGAAACGTGAGTTATTTTCTTTTAGGTCCCCGCCGTAGTAAGAAATACCGGTACAGTAGTTCTCCGTGGCAACGATTTAGCGGGAAGTGAGTTATCGCGGTCGTTGAATTATTTATAAAGGCTATTGAATTAGAATGCTCGATATTCAAGGTATTCGTCGTCGTATTACGTCAAAAGCTATCGCATGATAAACTTTCATGGATTAATTCGTTTGTGTATCATCGTTTGGATCATTACGGTGTAATTACTATAATTTAAGACCTCGAAGAGTTTATTGTACGTCGTATACGTATGGAACTCCCCCCGTGAATAAAATTTTACGAGGGATAAAGTGATTTAGAATTTGTCATCCGTCGGATAATAAAGTTATTATCGCGCGGTTATCAAAAGAAAAGACCATTCGTGTATTGTCGGTCGATTATCGTTTTAAGGGATTCGATAATTCGTATATTGGCCGACATAAGCGCTTAATTAGGCTCTACGGAGATACCCTCTTTTCTTCCACGAGACAGCAGATAACAACGACGAGTTCCACATAATGAGGTAACGTCCAATAACTCTCTTGGGCGCTTTCTCAGAAAATGACATCATTAACCGCGCTCGTGAACGATGTGACTTTTATCGTCGTACCCTTCCACCCTTTTGAACGTCTACACGAGCGTGTCGCAAATCGTAAGCCTCTTAACGGAATATAATTTGGAGTCTCCGAAAGAGCTAGCTACTCCTGTAATCCGTACTTACTCGTCATCATTTTTCGAGGAATTTAAAGATCGAGAAAAGCCGACAAGATAGCCGTTTAACGCGAAAGAGTTCTACGACGAAGCCGACGAAGCTCCGATCGAGGGAGGCGATGCAAATTTATGCCCCTGACCTACCTACGTATAGTATACACGTGTACTGCATACGAATGGCTCGCGGTTTCCAAAAGGCGATTTTTAAAGGCGACGAAACGCGGCAGGCGACCGATCGCGAGAGTTCATACGAATTTTTGGGCGTGTGTGACAAAACGAGACAGAGAACGTCGAATACATGCGCAAGTGGTGTTAATTAATTCGTGAAAGCGATCGAACGCGAGAGAGCGAGCATCGAAACAATCTTCTTCGGTTTTTAAGCAAAATCGAGGTAAAGGTTTCTACATGTCGATTTTCTCTTTGACGATTTGTCTTCTCGGCGAGACTAGCTCGTTCGAGACCTTATGGCAATGACCGTCTACATCGTGGGACGATTTCTTGCTCGGATTAAGCAGCGTGACCAGGCGGATTTTCCCTCGTGGAATTCGAGCGACAAGTTCTCTCCTCTCTCGTCGAGAAAGAGAGGAGAACGAGTGGAGTAGGAACCAAGGACGAGGAGAATTATACCCGTGATATTTACGAGTTCATCCGAGAGGATCACCGACTATCGCTTGGAGAATTCGATCCTTAATGAGCGGAGAACCTCTCTCTCTCTCTCTCTCTCTCTCTCTCTCTCTCTCTCTCGCTTTCGTTCTCGTTTCGTTAGAATTAGCGGAAGCGGGCAGCCACGAATTTCGCAAATATCTTTCGAAGTTGAGGGATTGGAAAATTAGTGGAGTACGAGAGAACCACCGTGATCACGCGCTCGTTTTTATGTAATTTATCGATCTACAAGAACGGAATTTTACGTTTTCGCAAGCGTATCATGAATACACCATAATTTGCATAATTGCCTAATAGGCCTTTCACGAACTTACTTAATCCGTAACGACGAGACGGTACGAAGAGGGAGAGGGAAAAGGTCCCAGACATTTTGGAAAAAGGTAGACAGATTTATAGGTCTTTTGTAAAACGATTGGGTACCTATAGCATGTGTCGAACATGTGAATGGTCTTTTCTTGGAAGCAACTAACGTCGGAAGAAAGTTGCGTCAATTTTCGTAAAGAGAATAGGTATATCATCTGTTTTCTGTTTTTTTTTCTTTTTTTGGTGTAAAAAGTACGTAAAACAAACAGTACCTGAATATAGTATTTAAATCGTTTCTAGACAAGTATCGATTCGCTTTAATTAGATATTAGAGTCAGATCGATGAATAATGCATCGAGTTCCATGGAGTCTACTACTATACTAAGCATCCTATCAGGATACGCTCGATTCCTCGAATCCGTGGGCATATTCAAACTAATTTACGTCCTACCTACATCCCCTAATTCTACGCATTTCGATGCAAACTATCTCTTAAGGGTTGTCCGCACGATGGCTTTGTATCTTTACGTGAATTCTTGGCCGAGGCAAAAATTAATATCCTTTTTCTCAAGTATCCCCTTAATGATCTCCTTCTTTCTTTATCTATCCGGGAATATTCGTATGGTCGTAACGATATAATTAAGTTGTCTCGATCTTTTCATATTTTCATAACTCAAATTGTTTGGATTCCCGTCGACGTTTCGTTTCGTCGGATCTCGAGTACCGTTAATTGCTTTTTTAAATTTATTACCGAGATAAAAGTGCGAGCGAGCGTGAATCATTGTTTACGAATAAATATCAATGTCGTCTCTGTTCAATTAAAAACGCGTCACTGACCATAAAAATCGATCCTCTTTTGTTAAAAGGGGGTTACGATGAATACGATCAATTCTGATATTTTTTACATATTTTTAAGTACGACAGAATCGATACCACTATTTTCCAGAGTAAACCGAAAATGTAATTCGTAATCGAAAAGGGAAGTAACAGAAAGTGAACTCGCGAAGGAACTAATCTCGTAATCTATACTCTCATCGATCGGTTATATCCCTTCGTATTAGGATCACCGAGAGACCATTTGAAAAGCGGGCTGGCAATCGATCGATAGAAGTATTTCCACACGTTTTATAAGATCGTTGGCAAGTGGAAGCGTCGCAGCTTTCTCGTTTCTCAAAGAGTACCACGTTTCTCTCCTTCTCTCTCTCTCTTTCTCTCTCTCTCTCGGTCTCTCTCCTTCTCAGAAAGAGCAGTTAGATATGCCTACTTTACATCCGATTCGATCGGAACGAGTGACAGACTCGGTAACGAGAAACGATGTTCCACCTTACGAAAAGCGTAATCTCGCGATCGGCCGCTTCGCGTGCTACTTGGCATCGAGTCGCGTTATCAAAACGACAGCGAGACCAAATGTGGCGTCGAAGAGAAGGAGAGAGGAGAGGATGTATGTGTATGTATATGCGTGAGAGAGAGAGAGAGAGAGTGTCTACAAGCCGGAACTCCTTCTTCTTCACCATGAGTCGGCCGATGTGAGACAAGGGGGCTTACGTATCTAGAGTAATTTACCTGTCGGATTATCACCACGGAATCGCGTCTCAATTACCGTACTGTCACGGCGTCTGACAGTCCTACAGAACCTGGATGTCTTTTACTCCCTTTCTCCCTCTTTCTCCTTTTCTGTCTTTCTTATTCGACTATGTTACCAACTCTCATCGGGTAAAGGAAATCGATGCCACTCCGATAATACCAGACGACTTTCGTAATTCAATTAATTTCTGATTGTCTGCTCATTTTGACTCGAAACTTTAACTCGAAACTTTACCGATCGAGCTGCCATCGAAAAGATAAGAATACAACAGAACATGGGCCGATTTTTAACATGGCCCTTCATGCCTCGTATTCTGGATGAGAAAGAGAAAATTTTGTGTGCGTTGTCTTTTGGTGGCACGGTGAATTATTAAAGTAACATATAACGTTATTCATACGTTAATTATTTTTTTTAACAGTCTCAAAAGAATTGACTCAACGTTCCTTTTATTGAAAAGTATTAGGTTGATGCAAAAGTTCGTCCCGTTTTTGTGACAAAGTTTGAACGGAAATTTTATTTACAACAAGCTACAAAAACGGGACGAACTTTCGCATCAACCTAATATCTTAAAGTTTGTACGGCGGTGACACATTTTCTCGAAAAGTATCTTACACCCGCGTGCATCGTGAGCCTTGCTTAAACCTTCTCGCACGTCCTGACGAATGATTTACGCTTTATACGGCACGGCCCGACGCGGTTTATACTTACACCGGTCACCGTAGACAAAATATCAGCAATAAATGGATGATGATACTTGGAACCCATTGTTTCAGTCCGAGAAAACGAAACCGATAACGGTTTCCGGGGCTGGAGGGGAACCCGTCAGAGCTAAAATATCGAACGACGCGATAAGGAAAACGATCTGGCGGATATATATTAGCGTTTTGTATTCTTAGAATCGGGCGTTGGACTTTGTTGGTATTACCGAATATGTCTCGAAACTTTAATTTCACAAAAAAAGAGAAATTAACCACGCGTGTCTTCGTTCGATAAATAATTAACGGAAAAATGAATGACACTCGCTTTGAAAGTTCTTGACGGTTCGAAGAGTAAAGCATGAAGGAGTTTCCTTAACTAAAACCCACGCGCGTTTCTTCCTTATCGCTTATCCTTATCGGTTCAACTTACAAAGGTACAAACAAATCGCTCTTTAAACGACAACCTACGCTAATTCATTCGGTTCCGAGCGCGCCGATAAAACACGACCTGACGCGAAGCCACGTGGATATGACAAATAGATCCGGCAGTTTTACGTCGAAATTTAAATGCTCGCACGATGAGCCACGCGACAAGCCGATCGTAAAGTCGTGGATACTCATTTATAGCGAACGTTAAAAAGGAATTTCTATCCATCTCTGCGCACTTCTTTCCCTTTTCCATTCAGGAAGAATCTCCCTTTCCACGTTTATCTGCTTAATTTCGTTAATTAACCAAAACGTAAGATCGACTAATTGATTTGAACTTCTCATGACGTACGGTACCTATCGGTGGTTCAAAACATCCTAAAAAATTAATCATTCGTAGAAAATGGCATTCCATCGTTTATTCGTTATCGCTGAAAGAAGTTAACGGGATTTCTTGCCCTTCATCGAGCAGATTATCCTTACGTCGAACGACCGTCGTCCTTTCGACGATAAAAAGCTCTTCTCTCGTCGTTCGAGGCGAGAGAAAATAGCCGAAGCAGGCACCGGTCCCAGACGCGAAGAAAGAAAGTAAAAGAGAAAGAAAGTGAAAGAGGGAGATAGTCTATCTAATAAGCCGGTCTGAAATTATGCAAGGTGCAAGGTACGCGTTGTTTGTTTAACGATCGAAAGGAAATACGAGCCTCCGTCTAAGGCACCAATCACGGTGCCGCGTATCGTTTGGTGAAATTACGCGCGTAAGCCGAAGGCAGGCTGCCGTTTATTGGTCCGATCAATGGTTAATGATAGACGGACGAAGTCGATTGGCACCGTGGTAACGAAAAAATTTAATTGCTTCCACCGCTGCGCATACGTAGGCCTACATACGTACGTGGACACACTCAAACGAGTCACCCGAGTATTCCGTTAGATTTCCATCGTTAAAGCGCCGAGACTTTCGGTTTTACGCGTTCGACGTTTTTTCCAGCGAGCGATCTTCGAGAAAATTGAATCTCTTCGCAGCGTGATACCGTTCGTAGATTAAATCGAAGTGGACGTTGTATCTTCGTTAGGGATAAAATCAAACGTAGGTATTATAAAAGTAAGAGCGAGACGAGACCGGACGTACTCGAATCTTATATGAGTAGATACTACGGAAAATGAGACGTGAATTTAAATGACAGTAGATTAATTGATATTATTTATGTATAGCATTTCCTATTAGAACGACGTCGTTTCTTTGCGAGTACTGATATGCTGTTAGTAAGATTCGACGTTTATTAAATGTATAGTATACTTTATAAATACGTAAGTATTATCTCAAAGTTAAAAGCGTTGGAAGGTTTTCGATAAGTTTGGACCGTGGCGAATAAAATGGAGAACAAATCGAGCGGCCTTCATTCGACTGGATTTAAGCGGATATACAAGGTGTTTCATAAAGAGTAGAAAAAGCTTCGATCATTTTCACGGAAGTTTCTCCATGGAAAACGTGTCATAAACGTAAGTATTATTCTCGTACGGATCAAAGTTTGAATCCTCCCCAATAAATTAACGTAATAGTATTCGCCATAACTTTTTACACTCCTTATCAAGCACCCTGTATGCATAGCTGCGAGCCAGCGAGACGAGATTATTCGAAAACGATGCTGCGCTCGATTCGATTCTCTTTCTCTTTCTCAGGGATAATAATTTTGCATGACACGTGCTTCGATACCACCGTTATCGTCGCGTCACTCTTGCCCGACAAAAGAGCAAAAGAGAAAAAGACAACTCGAAACTTTTGTTCGATACGAGTTGTTCCTGCATATTTAACCCCCTTCTACCATCAACGTACTTACATACACATTTCGATTCGTGCCGCGAGCGAAACACGATAACGAATTATATACGATCTTGCTATCCGGAGCAAAGAAATTCAAATATCAACCAGGTGTTCGTCTAATCGAGAAACCACATTTTCTAGCGACTGGGTACGATTTACAGAGATCCCAAAGTCAAGAACGTAAAACGTGTTCTATCCTTCTTCCCACCGGCACCGTGCTCGGAGAAGGAATATTCACGACGATTAAGGAGATCGCTACAGGATAATTATACAGTAGAACCTTGATTATCCGAACTAATTGCGTTCACGAAAATCGGATAATCAAATTTTCCGGATAATCGAACGACACATTATAACTACATTTCACATGAAAAATTATGATTGTTTATATATTACACGTTTAATACATATAGGTACATGTATTACATATACATTTAATACAATCAAACGTTCGGAGGATCGAGCGTTCGGATAATCGAGCATTCGGATAATCGAGGCTCGAATAATCGAGGTTCTACTGTATTACATACAAAAACTTGCCATTTACGAGATAGCAGTAGACTTTACTAAACAACGAGTATCCTTTGAAGCAGCCCACTGATGCATTCACCGAGCTCTGGTACCCCGTGTCCTTGGCAAGGACCAGTGACGTTAGGAGCGACGTTTAGAGCAGAGAGAATGGGATTCACACGCGAGATCAGGCGGGGGGAACAATGGGCTGCGTTGTTCACGATCCGTAGCCACTAATCGCGTCAAAACACGCGTTAAGGATCATCCTGGCCGACAGCCGACAAACAGAGACGGCTGCTCGGACGGACGGACGGACGGATGGACGGACGGACGAACGGAGGAACGAAAGCGGACAGACGCGAGCGGTGAAGAGAAACCATGTTGATGCCTGCCGGCTTTGGATCAGGTTGAGTGAGTTGTTTCTCTCGAATCCATCCTCCCTCCTGTGCTCGGACCACCTCCTTCGTTATTTCCTTTTCCTTTTCTCTCTTTTTATCTCTGTCTCGCTCTCTCTCTCTCTCTATCTCTCTATCTCTCTATCTCTATCTCTCTATACTCTGCCTCTCTATCTATACTCTGCTGCTCCTCCTCGGCTACTTCTAGACTATTATTCCGAGCTCCTATACTCGTCAACCGTCTCGAAATTCAGATTTTATGCTAAAGCATTTTGATCGCGGTATCTTTAAGGCCTTCAATTTAAATCAATTTGGATGAATATTATCCGGAGATATTTTAGATGATGTCTCATAAAATCACCTGGCTCGTAATCGAGTACAGTAGAACCTCGATTATCGGAACTAATAAGGAGACCAATGTTTTCGTATAATAGAACAACAGCTTTCTTTGCACCAAATTTCATATATTTTAGACTAAATGATGAATAAACAATGAAACATAAAATATTACGGGTCCTATATTTTTTTAACCGCTAAATTGCATAGATTTTTTAGTACAAATAATTCTTGTTGTGCTTCAAACCATCTAAGGCCCTTTTCCGAGCGCTACGAATGCTTCGGAATGATTCAGAATAAGAGATTCTTAATAATTTCATATTTTCAACCGATGACATTACTCGTTTCCGTTTTAACGACATTATTATAGTTTTTTTAACGCTTCGAATGTAAATAACATAGAGATAGAATAGAAGAGTAGAGATAGAACATTTGGATAATAGAGAGTTTGGATAATCGGTATTCCGATAATCGAAGTCCTACTATATCGTGAATAATGTGTACGGTATCACGTTGCGACGAATCATCGACTTCATTGTGATTTAAGAAAAGATGTTCGTCGCATTGAATCTTTAATCTTCCGGAGATAACAATAAGAATATTCCACGACCAGGTGTTACCGAAAGATTTACGTTAGTTAGACCAGCGGGCGAACAATCGTAGATAAATAGAAGTGAGCCATCCGCGGTAGTGAAGGAGGCGCGTTTCGAAGGAGGATGCTAAATTATCAAGCGGATAAATTACGAGGCGAAGATAAATCGTCAAGGTGGAGTCTGAAAATCGGTAGGCGGTGTTAG
>JAIFRP010000026.1:852519-894385 GCA_032403825.1 Odynerus spinipes
GTATTTTATACGTTTTATTACATACTTCTGTAGCGAGAAAATATTCGAATGAGTGAGAGCGAATGAGAGCGAATGAGTGTGTGAGGTATGAGTGATTGGTGAGGTGAATGAGAAGGAGGAGGGAGAAGAGTGTGAGTGTGAGATGAGTCGGAAAGTAAGTGAGAATAGTCTGAGGATTGACGTTGAGCGACTAAAATATTAAAATCAATAAAAGTTTTGTTAAAATAAATCTCCTGACGACTGTTTAATATTCCGACACTTCAAAATAGCAGCGTATGGAATTTGTTATTATAGTATTATATATAAAATAGAAACGTGAGTTTTGAAGCAAAGATTTCACGCGACTCAAAATCGTTGGCTTCCCCTTTTCTCTTGTGAAAGTCAATTCCAAGCTTTACGAACGCAATAAAATTTGATTACATTAACGTTTCTCAGGTTAAAAGGCACGAACGTGTTCGGGAAAATGAAGAACGACTATGTGAACGACAATCGCAAGCAAGAACCGTCTCATTATCGGCCAATATAAGGGACGTCGATTAGAAAGCATAGTAAAAGTGGCATTAAGATCATAATTGATTGAACAAACTCAGGATATATCGATGGCACGACCTATCGCTCCCGTGGTCGATGTTTCGGCATCGATGGAATGGTTTTCCCACAGCTCGCGCATTCACTCAAGACCGGGCTATCCGATAATTGTACTAATTCACGTTGTTTGCCGAGTTCCTCCTTCAAGAGGACATTAGGCTGTCGGCTTCGGGGAATACCTCTGAAGATCTCACATTGAAAGAACGAGAAAGATTTTCTTTTCTCCGTGTCGAACCGACCGCTCCCTGACCGGACCGTAAAAAGATAAGGGTTGAGCGTCGGAAGGGTCTCTTAATTAATTTCTTTCGATCGGACGATGGGAAGAATCGGAAGGTAGCGAAGAAAATGGAACTGAAAATTCTACATTACGTGAAGTTGACCGTTTTCATCGATAAAAAAAACATTTTCTCAGATTTCATCTCCTTTCTTCTCCTCTCCTCTCCTCTCTTCTTGGGAAATTTTTGATATTTTCGATACAAAGAGTAAAACACGAGCATGGGAAAAGTAGCTAGCGGTAGCCTGTTAAGTCTCTTGTTAAATTTACTCAGTCCGCGAGACGTCGACGTGAATCACGTGTCGCTAATAAATCGGCACCGATCTACGCGAGGGCTCCATTGTGAGAGAAGAACGATCAAGGTCCGCGCCTGTTGCATCTATATTTACGATTTATGTATACGATTATATGTACCTACCTGCTACGGCTACATCGGGGGCTTTACTACAAGCGTATATCACAGTTGATACGAGAGGGAGAGCAAGGAAGAGAGCGTGAGAGAGAGAGAGAGAGAGAGAGAAGCAAGATCGGTCGTAATGAACTGCGTCAAGTTATAGTATCCGGGTGATAATTAAAACGTGCCGTTCGTTAACGTTACGAGCGCATTTGCACGCTCGTGTATACGCACGACAGGAGAACGGTGCCCGTGTGACTATTAATACGAATTTGTTGCTTTAACTACCGTTTCGGCAACCTGCTTCATTAAATGACGTAAGGTACTTCTTTTTTATCTGTTACTTTCGATATCTAAAATGTCTTTTTTTTGTCTAACAGTAGTTTGAATTAATATCGAAATTAACATTTAAATTAATTGATCACTATACTCGTGAAAATCGACACGAGCGAAATACCATCTGATTTCTTAAAATACCCAATCACTTTCCTGAATCGTGCTGCGATGTATACGCTTGACAATTTTCTACGCCTACTTTACGATCTTTACGATCAGCGTGATGATCGCGCGCGCACGCATCGAAAAAGAGAAATAAACGGAACTATTCGCGTAGCTACGTTAGACGGAAAGATGATACAAGTAAATTAACTTCGACCTAACCGTCTGGTTATCGCATGCCAAGATAAACCGGCTTTGGAAATAGATGACGATTATTCTGCCGGTATATGGTCTGAAATTCAGAATCAATATAAAACGCGACGTAAAACAAACTAGCTTTTACCGATGATACGAGTTAGATATATTGCTCGGCGTTGATATCGTATTTCTAAACTGGTTGCGTCCATCTTCTTTCATTTTTCTTTTTACATATACCTACATATACTGAAATCATGGCCACGAAGGACGATCGTTAAGATTTTGTTCAAATTCATTAATGCAATCAACGAATCTTCTATTTTTAACGTTCTCCGTCGTACGCGTTAAAACCAAGAGGTGTAGGCGTGAAAATTTATTCCAAAACCTACGATTACTAATCGTAATCGACAGGGCGCGCGCAGACGCGGGATGGATTCACATTATCGGTCGAAGTATTGAAAGAAACCGTAGGAGAGAACCGTAGCTAGACAGCTAGAAACGTCCGCGCGCTTATCTAATGAAAGTTCGTAAATCAGGCCCCAACACCGTTAAGACGGGACCGATGCTTTTCGGCCGTGCGATCAACGACCCGATATGAGAGGAAACAATTGATTCGTTCAATTAGTAATCTGACAACTGTCCTTAATGATAAGTTAAATGTAGGGACCAGAGTTCGAAGAAGCCGACTAATTCGTGTAACACTTTTCACGCTGTGTGAGATTTCGAGAAAGAAGAAAGCAAAAGAGTCGCGTTAACGATCGAGATCATTTCTAATTTTTCCTTGGAAAATAATCATTGAAAATTAAAGAAGAAAAGAGAAGAGAAAGGGTCTGTAGGAATTTTCCTTGGTTGATCCTTGATGTCCTTGAAAACGTACGTTTGCCATACAACTAACCAAGGATTTTTATTTTAGGGCGCCTTGCGTCGATTACTTTGAGAGAGATGGAGATTATTATTATTATTATTTATTAATAAACGGGTAAGAACCCTTTAGTTTATCAGATAATAAACAATATAAAAAGAAATAATTATATACAAATAGTATAAAAACAAAATATAGAAATAATACAATACAATAATTAATGCAAATTATACAAATAAGACAAATGAAAACAATACCAAAGAAAAATTTGTTTCTACAAGGAGCCGCTGTAAGGGACGTTTTGGAGTGGGGAGTCTCCGAAAAGCGAAGATCATGGAAAGATCGCGAGTCGGATTATAATAGGGTAACGGAGCACATTGTTTTGGTTATGTACTTATGGAAAGAGAATACAGTTTCGGTTAATTTTGAATTTACATATGTCGGCTCCAAAGAGTGTTTTATTATTTTCCCATTATATCATTCGTAAAATTCTCACAATTAATTTACGCTTAAACTGGGAACACGAATAGAAAAGTGAAGAAATTTTGCTAATTCGTTAACATTGATACAAATCCGATCTTTATAAACCGTAGTACGATACGGACGTTAGATCCTGACAAAGTTTTTTTAATAGAAGTATAAAAATTAGACCGCCTACAGGGCAGAGCTCGTTGATAGTCCGGTAAAAAGCAAAGTCGAGCAAAAAGACAGAGTTCTCACGTACTCGGCAATACGAAAGCATAAATATTGATGTGTGCGCGTATTCGGGGCGCGTTTGTAAGCATACTCGATGAGTGCAGCACGAAGTTGCATATAGACGTGTACGCACGTATATATCAACCTGGTACGTGGGGTAGGATGTATCGACGAATTCGATACTCGGGCAAACATACCGCACGTTCACGTAGGCACGCGGCTTCGAAGAAGAAAATCATTTTGAAAACGAATGCCACCCCCTATCGATAACGTCATCGAATGTTGTTTCAGGTGCTATTCCGGTCTTTTGTATCACGCGTCGTGGTATAATTTAAATTCGTCGATGGAGTATATGGATATTGGAAAATGGTTGAAGGAATTCGACCGATTCATCTGTACTAAAAATGTTTGGCGGAGGTGGGCTACGTCATCGGTTGAGTCACAAGTATTCAACGTCACAGCATCGTCATAGTACGAGTATAGATATGTAAGTATGTACAATACATATACGTGTACGTACGTACATACATACCGTTGTATATTATACCGTTTCGTTGGGTTTTGTTTCAGTCGTGATACGGAGAAGAGAGAAGGAATATATTTTCCTTGAATAGTCTAGGAATTTCCGAGAAGAGAAGTCGGAGGTTAGGAAGGCTAATTTCGTGCCGGCAGCACGTGTGAAAGTAATTTTATGGGCTCTGCCTTTCAAAGGAAGCCACCAACGTAGCTCCGGCACCTAAAAGGTTCGCGAAATACCTGGAAGGGTCAAACTCGCACGTCCCACCGTTTGGGTAATTTAAAACAGTGTGAAAGGAGGGATCTCATAACTTGAAACCCTGACGACGATCTTCTTCGTTCGAGCGCATCCCATTTAATCGTTCTTACTTTGACACGGACTATCGCATTACGTCAAAATATTTTTCTACGCTCACACTCTATACGTCTCCACGTTCCCGAGCATTTCTTCTTGGTTTCTCGTGAGGTTCGTCTCGAGATACAAAAAACCGGAAAACGTTCGTCAATGAACAATCGAAGGGTGTCCTGCGGAGGACGTTCCCCTTCTTGATCAGGTTAAAACGGGCTTAGGCCAAGGAACTGTCATGTAAATTGGGCAGGTGGTTCGTTCCATGAAATCGAAACGAGCGATGCTGTGCCGTGTTCTGCGGCTTCGGCGCGGCTTAGATCGTCCTGCCTCGGGTGAAAGTCTGCGGATTCTGCCATTATTCTTTCTCGAGAACCGAAATTACCGGGACAGTGTGAATCAAACGAGCCGATAATACGGGAACGCACATAGCTTCGAGCTACGGCAGCTCCGGCTTGACTTATCGCTCGATGCTAATCGTTTCGCGTCTCCGTGTAGGTGGTCTTACGATCCTTCACCAAAATTTCCGTTCGTGTAACGACCAACCGGAATATTCGTTGTTACCCACTCGTGACTTCGATTGTAATCGAAGAACCAAGCCACTCGATGTAAATTGACTCGTTCGCAGTCGCTCGTTCACGAACCATCGCGATAGATTTCCGTCTCGCCAAATTCGTCGTAACAAATAATCATTAATCGAAGGAGCCTGCAATATCCTTCGTGTCATGCAAATACCCTCGAGTCGATTAAAAAGTACATCTCGATTTACCATTACACGCTGCGCACGCTCGATTGTAACCAAATGAAGCTCGTTCTGACGAGACGGTATCCTCTGACAACGATTTCACTGTATATAAATTGAATCGTCGCGTCCGTGCTCGTTTGTCGCGCACACGATCTTATGTGTTTCTATACGGTGTGTACGCGTATGGGCGTGTTACACGTTTCGTTTTATTTTCTCGGTGTTCGACTCTACCGGCCCGGTAGAAGACACGCCATTGAAACATCTCGCCGGCGAGCTTTATTAAACGTTGGAGGCTTTACCTCGGGTTGTTAAGCGAAGATAGTAATTATCACGATAGTCGTATAATAATTTAGGCAGGGGACTGAAAACCAAAGCTATTGCAATCTAGTATTTAGATATTGAAGTAAATTTTTATTAAAATTTAAAATATGTAATTGTTTAAGATACAAGAAATTTAACATTTAATTTAAATCATTCGATTTATGTCGTGGACATTTAACAGTAATTATATTGATGATTCATTCCACGACCGTACAGGTAGATCAATGGTAAAAAAAATTATAATTACTAGGAAGCGAATCTAAGAGAGCTCGTGCTCGTTCTATACTTGTTAATCACTGCTTCGAAGAACCGTTCTCGGACGAAGCCACTGAGGAATATTAGAATCGCGATTATCCGTAGTACGGAATCGCGCGATAAGGTTGTGATCGGTCACGCGAACATTCTCTCCCTCTCTGTATCTCTCGTTTCTCAGCCAACCCAAGAGAACACTCCGACTGACTGAGGGTTCATTAGAGACTCGTAAGAGAGCTTATGGCTGATTTTTCTATTCGACGGAATTCTTTATTTCCGCGTTCGCCACGGTCCGAGAGAGCCGCATCAATTAAACGTACGAAGAAGCTAACTTGATAGACGCGCAATTAGCAGAGATCGTCTCGGCTCTTGATTAATCTCCATTTCGTTGAATTTAAAGCTAAATTATGCGCGTTTCCGAGGTGTCCGTGAGAACGACGGAGACAGAAGATAATCATAAGAAGTTAGCGAAGGGAGAGCAGCCGAGCATTGAACTCTCCAGCATCGGCTGGACCAAAACTTTTCGAGTAAGAAACGTTTCATTGGTAGAACTAATCTAAAGAAATTGAACGAACGTGACGTTATATTTAACGCCATAATAAATGACACATAAATAAGATATCGCTTACATTCGAATCTTCATCCTCTTTGATGTCTTCTTCTTTGTTCCCGTAGCAACAACAACGGCTATCTTGTCGGACAAACGCGTACCAGCGATACGATCTTTCTCGCGTAAGAAAAGAAAGGAAAGGATCCTCGCAAGGAAACGTGCAGCATATGTATGTTCGTGCAGTTTCATCTCTCGCGCATCCCTTTTCTAAAGACTCGGCAGCATTACGCTCGCAAATATACAAAATACTCTCTCCATCGTTAACTCGTAGCAACCGGGACGACGTTGAACGAACGTAACAAGTACATATGTACTATATATCCGTCTCGCGGCCTGGTAATAGCCAGGCTCCTTGTAAGGAATCGAAACTCGTAAACTTACCGCGAACGTCTTTATAATAATCACTTTGCCAGTTTTACAAGGGCGAGAAAAGAAGAGAAAAGAAAGAAAGGAACGAACGATCGTAGTCTTCTCCCTTTTCTAAACGCCATTTAATTTACACCTTTTACCGTCCTTAATAATAATCGTCGTTCGTTCTCGACCACCGAAAGATCCACGTACCGCAAATCCTTTTTCTCCATCTTGAGAAAACCGATCGTAAAGACACGAGAAGCTTATTTCTTGCAAAATGCAATATCGTTTTCCACTTTCGTTCGAGAGAGATCGACTGAAGTTTTCGAGATACGGAGAGTGGCAGTTAAATGGAATCCGCTCGGTGGTTTTTGTGGTTTTCCTCGTATACTTCTCTAATCTCCTCGTAGCAAGATGCCGAGTAATGGAAATTCAAATTTCCGCTTTTTTACGGGTTGCCGAATGGGAAAATTAGGATATTCGAAGTATATTGAGTCGTTTAGAATATTTCTACGAGTGATAATAAATCTTCCGCGTGTCTCTTCTTCTCCGCTCGGATTCGATTAAGCGCGCTTATTACGTCGTTATGATAACAGCGTTATCTCGAAGACACCATGAAATTCTCTGGTCGTAAATCAACGCCCACGCGATGCCCTCGAAATCTTCGAAAATTCATCGCCAAGAATCCGTTCCTTTCTTTCTTGGCGTAAACTAGGAATCCTCCTCGTTCGAGGCGCTTCGGAGTCTCTGATCTTCGAAATATTATTTTTTATCTATCGAAATATCGAAGTGGTGACAGCGAAAGCGATAGGAATCGTTATGGACCACTCGCGTTGAAAAATATTCGCACTATCTAATCGATTAATCGATGCGACCGAAACGATGATGAAAACATGACGAAAGCGGTACGTCTGCACCGACATTTTTTTATCATATCTTATTATCATAATTCGTTTGAAAAAGAAAATTTATGCTTCGTAATTCGTTATTACGAAAGTAGCCGTTTATGAAAGTTCTATCCCTTGAGTACTAGAACGCGGTATAATTAATTTACGGAGAACGGTGCTCGTAATTTCACATAGCGGGGCCTCTAAAGAGACATTACTCCCTTTGAATTCCCGAGTGACATTCGTAAAAGAACGAAGGACGCGCGGCATGTATCGTGAAGAGAAAGTGTCCACAAACGAAATTATAATATCTACAACTGGCGTGTCACTCGTGTGCCTTCGCATCAAGTACTCGGGTACTTAAATTTGAATATTGTGGCGTGTCATCGAGTGCTTCAGAGCGTCGTTGCTACTCGACGGAAGCCTCCCCCCCTCTCTCTCTCACTCTCTCTCTCTCTCTCTCTCTCTCTCTATCTCTCTTCTTTTCTGTATTTTCCTCTTTCCCCTCTCTGTCTCACAGTCGCTTCCGATTTTGTTCTTTTTTCGTACATTTCTTACGAAATAACGAAAACCACACGCGTCGCTTCTTCCTTTCTCCATTCTTGCGAATCCATTTTTATTAACGGGTCGATGAACGGACGATTACTCATCGACTGGTGCGATGTATCGAACGGAATATTTATGAGTGGGCAATGATCAATACTGGTGAAAAGTATTGGCTTTGCTCGTCGTTTAAAAAGGAAAAACTTTAAAGAAAGGAATATAAAATTGTTAAGAAAAATTTCTTAACGATTCAATTTGATAATTTCTTTCGGTCAATTCATTCTCCGCATACTTCTTAATCTGATTTTATTTCACCGTATCTAACAAGTCGATTTCGATCGAATCGGATTACATCACACGACGATTGTCAATGGATCGACATCGATCGTATCTCATCGCGTTATCATGGATATCGTTGCATTCCTTTCGACCAGAACACATTTCGTCACCACTTTCTTTTTTCTTTTCTCCCGAAACAGAGACACGAGTGTTTTGTATCTCCGAGTTACCAAAAAAGCCATGACATTCCCCAGTGCGAGTGAAAAAGAGAAGAGAACACTCGGCAGAACCCAATTTCCAATTAACTCGACCGAAATCCGTCGGCCTAATTGCCATCACCCTGAGCGAATTGATCGTCTTTCACGGAGTGAAAATATCGCTAAATAAATATTTGTCGTCGCGCTTGTAGTCTCGTTCCCCCAAACGAGATGAACATCCTCGCAGGTTCTAGTTTGTCCTTTTCGTTTTTTTTAGCGAACATTTTCATCCGGTCGCGGCTTCATAAATTTTCCGCTACGAAATTAGCATACCATGACGAAAGTAGCATTTTACAATGTCAGAGAACAGAGTATCGATAATCTCTACCGGTTTATCGTCTCTCTCTCTCTCTCTCTCTCTCTCTCTCTCTCTCTATCTATCTCTCTCTTTCTTTCTTTCTTTTTTTTCTTTCTTAAGACGATCATCATACATTACAAGGTAAGGCGTCGAATGGCGGATAAGCAAAGAGAGGAAAAGCAAAAAGGGAGAGAAAAATTCTTTATATCCGACGCATGACTAATTCTTCGATGGCAGACGCACGTTCTGTAGCCGTTTCGTTCCGATTACCGGACCTCGATCGACTT
Source organism: Odynerus spinipes (assembly GCA_032403825.1). Taxonomy (NCBI): domain Eukaryota; kingdom Metazoa; phylum Arthropoda; class Insecta; order Hymenoptera; family Vespidae; genus Odynerus; species Odynerus spinipes. Next base: position 861,662 of record JAIFRP010000026.1, read on the forward strand.
ATCGAAGTTCGCAATTATCGTCCTCGTCGTCCTCGTCCTCGTCGTCTTCGTCGTAAGGCGATTACCGCGACTCGAATCGACTCGGAAAAGCTCGTGGAACGATCTCTCTGCTCTGAAGAGCGAGAGAGAGAGAGAGAGAGAGAGAGAGAGAGGAGAAATGAATGTACGAGGAGAGAGAAAGAGTGAGACCCAGCCGGTCGATCCACCTCACGGGCAAATTTATCTCGTTAACCGCATCGGGAGTAGCCAATCGCAGTGAACGTTCCAACTCGAACTATCCCACGATTGGTCCACCGTCTTACGCTTAACGGTAGACCTATGGGTACCGTAAGACCGATATCAAGATCTTCGAAAAAAACTATCTTTCCAATGGTGGATGATATCGAGCATCATCGCTTTTCGTTCTTCCAGCTTCCCGGTTGATCACATTTTTCAAATATTTTCATCTCATTTGCCCAGACCATGACTAGTGTAGGTATTGTGCAGCTTCGTACTTTCGGGGCGCTTAAAATATTTAAGTTTCTAATAAAAATGGATGAAGAATGACTATAAGAAAATGATTTCAATTAATTCATCTCGAGTGTTCTAATCTCTTTTACGATGTAGATAAGAAACTACTATTAAAAATGGGCAAAATATCAGCAAAAAGTATACAAACCACTGTTTCAGATATCAAACACTCGAGAATGCGATAAACTAACTTTTTTATTTATTGCGAGTGCAAGTAAATCGGCGATCTTCAAGTAAAATCTCCGAACAACTATCTACAACTTTAAAAAAGAATTTCTCTTATATTTATCGATTCATTCTTACGATCGATATTTCTATCATTTCCATGAAATATATATTTTCATAAATTTCTAAAGAATGTCGTGAGCGCTTGAAGATCACTGTCGTAGATCAGTTCAGGAAAATAGAAAAAAGACAAATAGTTGGCGTATCTCGTTCCGATCGATAGAAGTCTGGTCTCGTGCTTTCTTAGATAAGCTGTGTCTCTGGTGAAAGGGAGAGGGGGGGGAGAGAGAGAGGCGTCTGCATGCATTCTCACGCACTATAACGTCACGTAACTTAGAGACCGATTTTCCTCAAAGACACACTCCGTATGTCTCTCTCCCTTTCTTTCTCTCTCTCTCTCTCTCTCTCTCCTTTTCTCCCTCACACGCACACGCACACACAGTCTCTCTTCTCACCGGTAAAGCAAAAACAGAAAAAGGAATACCGGGAAGCTTTTATCGGTCTGAAAACTCTTTATCGAGCGTTCCGCAGATAAGGATAATAACGTTTCTTCTTCCTCCAGATCTTTTTCTCCTTTCGTAGAGCTTGTCGGCTTGGCGCCTAAAGACTTTTTAATGCGATTACGGCGTGAAATAATGCTACGTGGGTGAGAACTCCCATCTATCCGTGGTTCTGCTTTTTCTCGAGATATCGAAGGCGAGGATAAACGGGCGTGCATTAGCATCGACTATCTGTGGGTGGCACCGACACGAATTGCAGTTGGTGCATTTCATTCTTTTTTATTCCTTAGAGAAGATAGAAGCGTTGACGTTCCTTTCGTGAATGTTACCGATCCTAACGTCTGTCCTTTAACGAAACTTATCATTTTTTCACGACCGACCGTTCGACTCTTTGTCGTTCGACTTACACCGTTCGAAAGCTTTGAAGTGTCGAGATAATTCTCGTGAAAATAAACGCACGGACGGAGAGGGTGGAAAAGGAAAGAGGGAGACGCTTAGTCGATGCACTTTGAAGATGCATTTCTATACTTGGTTATCTCACGAAGTGTCACGAGAAAGTCGAAAGGAAGGACCGTTGAAAGGGAGTTTACGTAAACACACTAAATTAAAGTGCACCTTCGCGAAAGACAGAAGAAATACGCTTTCTCGATCTGGTCTCGTCTCTAGCGAGAGGGAAACGCTCGACATTTTATCGTCAGGGAAACATCTCGACGATGGAGAAGTAACGTATCATTTTCATCCTAGGATATTGTCCGGTTATCTTGAAAATTTCCTAGCTCTAATTTTTCCCTAGATGCAATTTCGCTTCCCTTACACTAATTGATACTTTTTAGAATCTTTCCTATAAAAGTATTTACACCTAATGCAAAAAATAAGAAAGATCCTTTCGTCTATAACAGTCGAAGATGTAACAAAAGTAGTAGAATTTAAAGACACCAAAAAGTCCAAGCTTCAAGCGTGATTTTTATCACGCAAAATCTTTGGAACGCCATAAAATCTGTAAATAGTCGTAACAAGTCCGGTGACGACAGCCAATGGGCAGAAAGGTCTGCCCTTTTCGTTTCTTTCCTTCTAACTTCGACGACTTCCTTCCTCCTTCTTTCCGGCTTCCGGTCTGAGATCGCCTTGAGATATTAACTTAGCGTAGATCTGCTACGTTTCAAATGCCGCGGGATCTTCGAGCGCATTCGCGTATAAACACGGAACGGAAATATACTCGGAGCGTGGCTTCTTCGAGGGTAGAGGAGGGGACACCTTCTCCATTGAGAGGAGAGAGAGTGCGTGGTTAGCTTCATTCACAGCTATCCCCACCCCATCTCTTTTCTCTCTTTCTCTCTCTCTCTCTCTCTCTCTCTCTCTCTCTCTCTCTCTCCGTCTCTCGGCCAAGCCGCACGAGCACTCGCTCGATCGCGAACTCGAATACGCGTCCGATATATCTTTTCAGCCGCGCAAACGTGACTAAACAACCGTCTCCCGGCACGCTTTTTAGACCCGTAGTCGAAATTAGATGGACAGCTTTTACGAGATCCCCCCGTTGTGTCCTCTCCCATGGCTTCGTCGAAACTTCAAGTCGGCGTAAGTATAAACCGAAGCCAAGCGAAATCGGCACGGTTTGACAAATAATTTTTTAGGTTTACCAGCTCCTTTACAAATATGGACCATCGATATAAAAACGACGTCGCATAATGAACTTTGGTTTAACTCTTATACCGTACGTAGTGCGGTTCCCGCAGGATATATTTTGTAAAAAAATGTTTGAACCAACGTAATCTCTGTTTAGAGAAGAGAATTTTTAAAGCAGTGCAAATAACCTCGGTGTCCGTCAAGTAAACATGACGATAAACGTTTCATTAATTGTGATTATGAATTATGAATTGCGTCCACAACGAGATTGAATGAGGTATACATTATTCGTACAGAAATGAGAGAGGACCGTACGGTTTACGTAACGACTTCAAATAAATTCTCGTGATTGGATCAAAGTTTAATGCTCCGTTCGTAACCTGCATTCACGGAAAGAGCGACGTGTTTCTGTTCCAAAAACACTTGGAGTTCCGGAGTAGAGAAGACTGGTTTCTTTTAGAGGTCGCTGATAAGGATCTACTGTTTATCTAACAGTTTTCCACGTTTCTCGAGGAACTTCAAAGCACGGTGATGATCGACGCGACGAAGGAGTTAGTTCATAAAAAGGACTGAACGCAATTTAAAAGCAGTAGGTACGTAACCTTACGGATAAGATTATAGAGAATACCATTTTTCTCCCCGGTGTATCGCGAACGTGTAACGCACATAATTAATTGCAAAGATCGAATCGCGCGTTCGACGTATCGAACATGCTAGCGCGCGAAAGCGAATAAAATTTTCTCGCGGGACGACTACGAGGACTAATGGATATCCCGCGTGCAAGTGAAGCGTGCAACACGTAGGTACGTTCGCGAGAGAGGAAACAAATCCGTCATCTCGATTCTACGCTTCGGCACTGCACGAGAGCGGACCTCGAGAAACGTCCGGACACGTGCGTGTCGGATGTGCACTTCATTGAACCCGCGCTACATATTCGTTTGTCTAGTGGTAAGAATCGACGATCGACTCTCTCTCTCTCCCTCTCTCACCCCATACCTCTGTCTTTCTCTCATTCTACGAAGACGAGAAAGAAAAGGAGAAAAAAGATAGTAGTACTCGAACCATGCGATATTCGCAATTAGAAATGAGCTGGGACTGCAAGAAAGATAGAAATAATTATCGCGTGTGCGATCTATCCAATATGCTCGTTCGCTGTCTACCTATTTAAAGGGTAGATCAAACACGGTGTTGACGGATAACAAGCAGAACATAGAGAAAGACGGAGAGAGACAGAAAGAGAGGGGGGAGAGAGAGAGCTACATAAATCCTACGAAGGGATACCTTCGCCACCCAAAAAGTACTCCAAACATACTCTCTCTCTCTCTCTCTCTCTCGAGTATCGCAACGAGCTCGATCGGCGGGACCGATAAAAAATAAAAAGTGGACCGTTTAAAGGTGAAGTTCATTATCCCTTCGGCTTGGGTCTATCGGACGTCGTCGATCAAGGAGCCTGAACCGAGTGAGGGTTTCCCGTCGCCTGTTTAAGGTTACCCAGCAGAGGAAGAAAGGGGTGCAAGAGCAGCCCGAACTCTCTCGCTCTCTCGCTTCGTTCGTTCGTAATAAATCGCGGTCGCGCGAAAGCGCCGCGCCATGCAATCAAGATGCGACGCCTCTGCAATCTGGACCTCGGCACGTACTCGCTCCGGCGCAGCAGCGTCAGCGCATAGCGCTCACACGCTTACGACCCTCTTCTTCGTTTAAAAACCCTCGGCTCCTGAGAGACCTGCCAAAATTACAGGCATTATCGCGATAAAGGTGAGAACCAGTCGCTGTTTGCTTAACCCCGATCGAAAATCAAGTCGAAAGGTCGAGCACGATCATCGGCTCGCGAGGAGAGAGAAAGAAAGAAGAAAAAGATCGCCGGCGAGATCTCTCCGAAACCTTTCCCTACAAAATACGTGCTTTTTTCTTTTTTTTTTTTTTTTTTTGTTTGTCGTAGGTACTTCTTCGTGTGCCGATGTTTAACCCACGATCCAGTGGGGCGTTGCCCGTGAAACAGTGAGAGATGTCAGGATTTACGATCGTTCTCGTTGCATCCCTTTCGTGTTATCCTTTTTTTCGTAAAGAAGGAGCTTCGAATTATTCTTCCGCGAGCGTCGATTTATTCTGATCGATGGACTACGAACTGGGAATTTCGAGAAGCTTTATTTTCATCGTTATCTTATAGAGGGTGGTTATAAACTCTAGAGATCCTATTTTACTCCTCAAGAGGATCAAATTTGTATAATTAAACGACGTTTAGTTCCTTTGCTACGATTCTTCGACTACCGAGTATGAAAATATTTAAAACCCTTACTCGAATTATTCGATTTCGTAACATAATGCGATCGACTATCAACCGTACTCACCTGTGCGTCATACACGCCTGTGTGTATATTAACCAGCGAACGTTCGATGTTTCTATCAGAAAAATTTCCATTCGTAGTTTGGCTCGCGATCAGCCCGTGGCTCGTAGAGTAAACCGGGAACCGTAGCAGGAACGATCAAAATAAAAAGCCACTCTTATCTCACGGAATGATCAACGATCGATTTTAAACGGTGGCGAGCGATTTCACAAGAAAGTCACGCTTTTAACGTTTGCGACGCACTTTTGCGAGCAGCGTCAAATAAATAATATAATCCCACCGCGTTCTAAACGTCGCCAAGCGGCACTCGGATTCTTGAGAGAGCGCGCTGCTATTTAACCGGAAACCTGGAATGGCGGTTACAATTCCGAGGCACGAATAGAGCCGTTAGAGGTAATATATTCTAACGTATTCCGAGTGCTCGGAGAAGGGAAAAAAGAAAAAAGGGAAAGAAAAAAGAGCGAAAAGTATCGGGGCTAATTACGGCTCGTTTCTGCCAATAAAGTAATCAATTAGTTGCAATAAACGAAAAGCGAAAATATCGGAACGCGATACGCGTCGCCCCTTCGCGAGATTTTATCTCCCTCGCTTTTCGACGGATCGTGATTGATTTATTCTCGATATATTTAATAATCTGCCAAGCGGAAAATCAATAACTTTGTATCGGTAGAGAGAGAGAGAGAGAGAGAGAGAGAGAGAGAGAGAGAGAAAGGAGAATATTTGAGGAATTTTTTTTCTCATCAGTCGACTCTGGAATTTTATTCTCACACGATACAATTTCTTTCCCTCTCTTCCTCTTAACCCAACACTGATCTGCAATTAGCCGCGAGAAGAGGCTGCTCCATCGAGCGGCTCGCGAGGTAAATCCGTAAATTAGACTCGGAGTTGAACTTACCTCGGTGGCGAAGGAAATTCCGTGCCGAGTCGCAGGTGCACCAAGCTCCACGAATATATATTCCAAAATGCTCCACCTCTCGTCTCCTAATCCTGGTTCTTCGCGAGTCGACGATCGCTCGAGCTCCACTACGAATGGATTACACAATCTCGGACAATATAAATTGTCTCTCCTTCCTTTCTCGAAGATCTCGCGTAAGTCCAAAGAACCGGACACTATTTTCTCTTTTCACCGTATAAACGTACGATTATCTCAAATTAGAATCTCACTTTGAAAAAGGGTCCAACTTTTTTGTATAAACCTGTTTCCTCGACCTAATTCATACACAAATAGTCAACACTGATTCACGACTCGTTACTTTGTAGAATAGACACCATCACCGTAAAATCATCCGATTCGATCACCGATCGGTTCCTTCCCCGATACCGATTCGATAATGAACTATTCTTCAACGACGAGTATGAAGCAAATGATCGAGGAGTATCCGTAGCTGTCGATGATCGGTCTCGGCGGTGCTAAGCGGTGGAACTCGAATGCGTCATAAGAACTCCGCCGCGGAGGCGTCTTGGGGTTGAAGGTGGAATTTCGCGAATAAACGGCGCTCGAAGCGACGTCTGCTCGATTGGACGGACGACCGGGGGGAGAGGAGCGAGAAAGGGAAAGACGAGGAGGAGAAGAACGAGGATGCTGGATCGTAGCTTTGGACCGAAGTCTCTAAAAGCAAAAAGATCGAGAATAAAGCTAAAGGATGACGAAAAAGAAACGCAAGAAGATCTTGAAAAGCCGCGGGAAGAAGAAGAAGAAAAAGAAGAAGAAGAAGAAGAGAGAGAAAGAAGATGAAGCGTTGGATTATCCGTAAGTGTAAACGCGTAACTCCGAGCTTCTTCTTCCTCTCAGTGGCCGTCGCTCGACGGAGCCGCGAGACGCATAATTTGTGCGCATTACTGCCAAGATCTACGACGTTTCCTTCCGATCGATGGCTTCCAGACTTCCCGCTCGAAAGATCCTTCCTCCCCCTTTCGAGTCTCCCTCTTCTCGTATCGACGAAGAGAACGAACGAAGATTTCCTTTTACTTTCCACGCCGACGAGCGCGAAGAGGTCTTCCCTCGAGATCGAGGAAGAACGATGCGATCGATCGATAGATCGGATAGATCTTAATCTCTCTTTCACGGCGTTTACGACGACTCGGCAACACTCGCGGGGTTATCGCTCTTGACTCTGAGCCGAGGCTGAAACGAGGCTGATAATAGCGATTGTCTCGAGCGTATCTACGCGCGACGACGTCGACGACGAGCGAGCACCAACGATGATTTTCCGCGACTCGATCGGTTCGATCGCTCGTGCACGCCGGCGATTTCTCGCCTTCTCATCGCGACCTCGAATCGTTCAAATTTTTATTTTCCTCTTTCTCTTACTCGTTAATTTTTATCTCTTTCTCCCACGAGATCCGATTGACTCTCGACGAGCATCACTTTTAACTTTGCCTACGATCTAACGCGATCTTCGCACGTTTTCACGCTTCCACGACGTGCAATTTTTCTAGTCGATTCGCGTTCGGTAATCCTCTTTCTCCTCTTTCACGAGAAATCACCTTTCGGCTTTGCGCCCGTTTACGTAACCATCCCAAAGAGAGTCCTCCTGCCGTCCTGCGACGAAGACGAGCTCGCTAGCTCGCTCGCGCGCGCGAAGCGTTAATTCGAAATGTACACAGCTCGACAGACTCGCGTCGAGGTATTTTCGTTCTTTTTTTCTATTTTTTCTCCTTCTAAACTTGTCCCTCTTTTTTATCGTGACTCCCGCGAACAAATCTCTGTTAACTTATTAATCGACTCGCGTTAACGTCGCATAGCCAGGATCACCGTCACTGGCCTCGTCTCGATCACTGACAATTAACACGCTGATCCTACCTCCTTCTTTTCCTGCGCCTCTCACGATCAACGAAGGACCCTCAGCATTCATCCACGATTTCGCTATCGATCTAATTTCCTTTGAGCACAACTGTATCTCTTCGTGAAAAAGATCGAACGGTTCCTTTCATCATTGATTCAAAACCGTCCTTGCCTTAATTTTATAAAAATCGATCGATTAGCCCTAAGATCAACGCCTGCTTCCTCTAATTCCAGTCATCTCACGATGAAACAGGACAAACTCATTTCAAATTTATCTCAGACTCGTTCTACGTACAATTAATCTACGGGATACGGGTTTTTCTTTTTTTCCCACAGATTTTGTCGCTTTCTGTCTCCCTCTCTCTCTCTTTTTCTCTGAATATTTGAGATATTTCTCGTGGATCTTCTCGGTGGTCGCGTGTCTTTCTATTTCTCTCGTTGAAGGATGAGCCCGGCCGAGAAGACTCGACACCGTCTCGACGTACGCGAGGCCGGCGCTCGCACGGAAATCACGAGTCGCACTGACTCGACGACGCTCGTCGGTTAAAGCCTGGCATAGACAGCGGTAGCGGCGGCGGCAGTAGTGGTAGTGGTGGTGGTGGTGGTGGTGGCGATGGTAGTGGCGGCGGCGGCGGCGGTGGTGGCGGCGATGGTGGTGGTGTCTCCTCGTTGTACGTACCAACCAATGGTTTTTCGCGTTTGGGAGACGACAGAGAAAAAAAATCTCTTTATGGGGTGAAATGGGGTGAAGTTCCACATTTTCTTTCCATTCTATCGTTCTATTATTTCTTCTTCTACCTTCTTTTCGTTCTGTCGTTCTATCATTTTTTCATAATTTTCATACCGACACATATTTTCTTCTTTTTTTATTACGTTTACATCTTTCCATGTTACGTTTGAGCTTACTGATAAAATGTTTCTCACTCTCGAGTGATTTCGTCTCATCGATCTCCGAGAATAAAATCTCTTATAGACAAATTCCAATCGCACTGTGGGATGCAATAAGTATAGAAAATTGGTAACAAAAAAAGAAAATCTAGATACAAAATATAAAATCGAAATTTATATCCACGTAAAGATCGAGCAACACACTTTGTTGTTATACCGTCACACACTTGCCCGTTGAACACAGCATCACGCTCGCGCGTTTCTCTAATCCTCGTGTAAGGTACCTACATCTAATCTGTAGCGAATCGGAATATTTCTTAAGTTTATCACGCAGGCGTCGCTATCCCTCGTATTCGCAACATGTTCTATCGTCGTAGGAAAAAGGGAAGAAAGAAAGAAAGTCTTAAAAGTGGCGAGCTTTTCCCCGGTCTGTCTTTCAAGTACCTACCCAGTTGAGTACTTATCTCCACCCGCCGTAAACAAGTATCAACGAGATCACCGCGAGCAGGCACACGAGTCGTGCGTACCTTATTTAAAACGTCCGGTTCTAATCTCCATAGGAAGGACGCGTTCACTCGCCGAGATTTCCGAGGATTTGACGGTAACGTTCGTGTTCGTAGCGCCATTTTATCACGTCTTCTCTCTTTGAGCGTCGCGCGTGCGTTAACTCTCCGAGCTCGAGTCTCCTGCTCTTCTCTTCTCGCACGGAAGCAAATATCGAGGTGCTGGAGAAACGAAAGAGAAAGAGAGAGAGAGAGAGAGAGAGACTGAGAGAGAGAGAAGGTTCACGATGCACCTGGCGCGATGCATAATACGCCGGTCCACGCATAAAATATCCCCACCAGTCGCAGCATCTTCCTTAGCGAACAGACGACGTCTCTCTCCCTCTCTCTCTTTCTTTTTCCTCTTTTTTCTTCTCTCCTTTCTCTCTGTCTCTCTCTTCTTCTTCTTCTTTCTCTTTCTCGGCGTTCATGCGAACCGTCTTAAACTACTTATTTCTTCTTCGGCGCAAGCCGCTTATCTCAATCTTGGAACAACCGATCGTTCGAGTTCGATGCACCGCCGTTCCAAAGACACGCGTTCTTCTCTTCCTCTCTTTCTTTCTTGGATTCTAAAAATAACTAAGCGAAAAAATTACTACGAGTCTTTCAGGACGAATTATGTTTCGATCTCGTGGCCTTAATTACGGTCGTCAGACGAATTTTTTCCTTCGCGATCGACCGATATTTTTATTTGGACGACTTAGAATTTCGTCTCGCGTCTGTTTTTTCACTTTTCTAAAGTTTTTGTTTACTCCTATTTTGTAGAGTAAAATATTGCAATACCACGCGTAAAATAATCATTGAAATATTGCTTATTCAAACTTGTCACCTCTCACGTGTCATCTGTCGACCTCCCAGGCGACTGATACGGTAAAATTGCTATGTCACGTCAGAGGAAACATTCCATCGATAAGGATAAATTATATTGTTTATTAAGATAGCGAAATCATTTGAGTAAACGGGGAGGAGTTCGCTAGCGAAAGTTTGTTAACGACTCGAGTTAAATGCCGGCGTAAAAATAGAAGAAGCAGAAGAAGAAGAAGAAGTAAAAAAAAAAGAAAGAGAAGGTCGAGGTGGAGTCGGCAAAATGAGCCGTAAAATATGAGGATGCTGGAAGGAGTCGCTCTATATGCACAGCGCAATCGATCTCGAGGAGTATTACGGCCCTCTTATCTCATCTTTGGAACCCGTTTAAGACTCGTTTCGGCACCTCAGTTCTCGCGATTGCGTCGGCTTCAATTATCCATGCTCTCCTTCCGAGAATGGACACATCTACCCTCAAATTTACGGATCCTTAGGATTTCTTGCCGTTTCGTGTCCGTTCTGTCTCTCCTTCTCTCTTTCTCTCAAGAAGTATTTCTTGTGGTCGATGAAAAATAAATATCTTCGTTCGTTTTTTTCTCTTTTTCTTCGAGAAAGAAAACGAAACTTGTAGGTATCCTTCCATGGAACGAATTATCCTTTTACATATGCCTCGTTAAAATATATCGATCGATTCCTATTATTACTAACCATTCTACGAATTAACTTGATCGATCAATCGTTTCAATTTTTTAACGAATAATCGTAAAATTAAATATCGTAACACGTTACGAGCATCGAAGCATCAAAATCGGAATCCTACAGGACGTGCATGCTTCCAACGAATGATTCGTGACTTTCACGCGTTCATTTCAAACGAATTGCGTGCCTAACGCGTACCTAGACGAACAGATAAGCCGTGTACTTAGCACCTGCCGAGTTCACGGGGGTTTCCGATAAGTATAACTTAGATTCTGTGTGGAATTCGCGCTGCTACCGGTGCTACGGAGTTAACGAGAGAGAAAGATAGATGGAGAAAGAGGCGTTCATTAATTCCGTCTCTATGAAGAGAAGAAGGAGAAGAAGAAGAAGAAGAAGAAGAAAAAGGAGCTACCGGAGCGTAGATTCTCCAATAAGGGGATGCTTTAAGTTCACGAAGCACGTTAAACCACCGGATGTGTTTCGAGGCATCGATATTCGTGGCTAACTCGATACGTCGTGTAACTCGACTAGTCTCGCGTAGAGACATTAACTTGTACGTGTCCGCCATTAAAGCTCACGCGAGTCGAATAATGTTCTTCCATTTTCTCCCCGACAGCTTGTCTCCTTACTTTCCAACATTTAACAATTCTTTTCTACACGCTCCCATACGCGTGTATTTCACACACGTCGAGGATTTTTATCGACGAGGACGCACGCTCCTCGTACTTGGATTTTATTCTTCCTATCGATATAACCAAGATCGCGAAATTACAATGTAAGTATTATAACCACGCAGATATTTCTCCTGTAACCGTTGAAGGTATGATTATTTCTTAAAGAAATTGTCGTTCCGTACGAATCAACGTGAATAAGCTTCTCCCTCCAAAACTCTTTAGGGATCGCATTGAAATGCAAGGTACATTTCTACCGAGCCTCCCGACCGCGGGCAGCACGACAATATTTGGACACGCGTGGAAATTTTAATTCTCTAGTCGACCGTTACGTACTGTACAAAGTGTCGCGTTATGAATATTCAAAAAGTGTATAGGAGCTGATAGTAGGGGTGGGGGAAAGAAAGAGAGAGAAAGAGAGAGAGAGAGAGAGAGAGAGAGAGAGAGAGAGTGACCGAGGAAAGGAGGCGAGGGAAAGAAACTACGCGCACGCGTATTTATATTGTTCTACAGGCTCGCTTCTTGTCGATAATTGCAGACAATGTCTCATAAGCGAGTTCGAGGCGATGAGAATGCAAGATCGATAGACGTCAGTCTTTTGTATTGTGTGTCGTTACTATGAAAGGCCACCTCGTCTATACGCATGTTACATGTACACGTGTATATACGTAATATACGTACGCGATACATACATGCAGGAGAAGATCGATCGATAGATCGATAACCGGCGATATCTTGATGCGATGTCGAACGATGTTCACCGTGGATAAGTGTACGCAAACAAATCCACACGTAGGTGTGTGAGTGTGCCACGTCAGGGTCGCGATATAATCAGGAAGGGGCAAATGCATAAATGAACGCCGGCGCTCTTGTTTACCGGCCATCATTGAATGTATTTTATATTCTTTCGCGGCAGCTTTAATTCAATCACCACGGCATTTTTCACCTCGATTTATGACATCGTTCGCGGTCTACGGCGATCGTGAAAATTTGAAACAATATTTTTCTTATAATAGAAATAAGTAGGCTTCGATTAGTATTTGAGCGAACATAATTTCAGACGAATATAATAAAGAATATAAAAGCATAATAATGAGAAATAATGTAATGTGATGTAATGTATTTATTGTAATGAGGCTTATATCCTAGTACAATCTTTGTTTTACAATAATACATATATATAAGCTGTAAACATGCCTTAATTCAAGCATGAATCAATTCATGCTTGATTTTATAAAGTTGTACAAGTCCCACAGATATCTTTCTTCTTCTGATTTCAGGATAGTTGTCCAGTCCACATAATAATGAGAAATATTAATACGATTATAACCGATAAAAAGTTTTCATAACTAATATATGAAAAATATTGAGCGGAAAACGAAAGGCGTATACAATACTAACAATAAGTTCTAGCCGCATATAACACGTGTTTATGCATTCCACGCGTCAAACCATAAGCACCTTCTTCACAGCTCACACGGTCGATGATAATAATCGATCGATTCGGCACGCGAACTCGGTATCGAAGCAGTGGGTATAACTCGTACGTGAGGTAGGCGCTTAATACGTACGAAATCATGTACCATACCTCGAGGAAAATCGATCGCATCGAGCACAAAGGCATACCACGCATTCTCCGGGGTTTATCACGTGTTTATCGCGCGAGATCGAGCGTTGCTCTTCAAACATACCGACGATTTCTTCGTTTCCAGATTAATCGGTTGAAAAAGTGATTGCGGCAAGATTTCAGAAGAACGATGTTCTTATTACTCGATTTTGCAGATATATATTGCAGCATTGGGAAGTTTCGCTCGTAAAACACGAGGAATTTCCACGCTTACGCGTGTACAGATACACACACGCACACGTGCGTATAGGTATACGTGTGATACGTGCGTGAATACACGTATAGTATCTATATGTCGTATAGGTAGATATAAAAGCCACAGTGGAACGACCGTGCGAGCGACTTTATTAATTATTATTCCCGATGGAACTATAAAAAAAAACAAGCGTAGCACCGTGTGGTCGGCATCGCGTTGCGAAATTAACGTGTCAGGGACGTGTCGTGCCTCCTCCGTTTGCGAAACCGCAAATTAAAATCGGAGATGACCGTATCGATGTATCTCGAATGGAAAGAGAGAGGATGAACTTGGGTAACGAGATGTCGTTCGATCTCGCTCTTGGGTGAGAAAGTGTAAAAGGGGTTATTAATATCCGATACCGAGGGTGGCTCTTTTATTTTGCACATTTTATGCGTATGAAAGACGAATGTTCCTCGTGGACTGTGCGTGATATCGGGTTGTTTGTCAAGATTTATATTTATTAGCCGATCGAATTCATGCGAGGCACGTTTCGTTATTTAGCTACCTGAAAAAGTATCGTTGCTACAGTGACAGTAGTTTGGACAAACGGAATTTTATTGGCTCGTGACAGCTAAATCTTTCATCGGTAAATCTACACCCTATAGATCATTCCCATTCGTATTAAAAAAGAAACACGGTAAATAGATATGTTGAAGAGTGAAATTTCGTATTATTCCTCGATGTTCAGCACAGAAGAAGCCACATTGTTGACGAGACTTCATTGTCCAGCCTGCTCTCGTCCTCGTTGCTGTCGTGTCACGAAGAGAGCTACAATAGCGACCGGTTTCACAAAGTTTTCCAGTTTCGCGAAAAATTTGAATTTCTAAACGAGACGCAAGAAGTGCAAATTTCACGGTGCTACGCCAGCAAAAAGATAATTAGAAAATTTTGCACGGACGAATTAAGAAGGACAATCGGCCGGCTCGATTCGTTTTCCTCTCGCGCGTTCTCGTTACAATAACCAGGTTGGAGGACTCTCCCTCTCGTTTTCCCTTTCGGAGATGAGAAAAGAGGTAAAACGAGAAGGAAAAGAGAGAAAAATGGAGAGAGAAGCTAATTCGCGAAACAATGTCGGACGCATCATAGAGAGAAGCTCGAAAGACAGTCACGCCCTCCTCGTTACCCGTACACCATTCTCCACCCCCCCNNTTTTCCTTTTGGCGATAATATCTCGACAAATACCGAGGCATGGAACCCTTTAGTCGCGGGCCAGGCTGCCGCCTGTGCGCGTAATGCCCTAAAATTAAACAAGCCACGGCGCCGAGGGCGACGACGGCCAACCGAGTCCTTTTTCACTATTTTTTAGCCTTTTTAAAGAGAGTCCACCTCGTCTTTACCTCTTTTCTTCCATCCTTTCTTACGGGGCTCTTACCATTACGTCGAGCCTTTTAATCTTCTGTCAGCCAATATTATTTTCTATCTGCCTCTTTCGCTATTATTTATTTAATAACGTTAACGCGGTAATACCTAGAGTGAATAGATGGATTTCTTGCATAAGATGCAGCTCTTATTTTATTTCGTAGGCGTCCGGACTTTAAATTGTAGAAGACGTTGGCAACCGAATTTTGTATATGAGCCGCTCAGAGGAAAAGTGGTATAAATCAGAAATTTTCATTTTCATTTTTTAATTTTAATCTTATTAAATGTGAAATCTCAATATAGGCTTATTAGAAATATGTGAAAATCTTTAAAAAAAGTATTATCGTGATTTTTTAATTCGCTCAGATGCAAAACTAATTTTCTAAATATTTACTTGGCAGTTAGACCACTTTTCCTCTGAACAGCTCATATGTAATGTGTGTATACAATATGTACGTATATTTCTACGCCTCTTTTCCGTGCCCCCGCGCAACTTTTCGTTTTCGATGTACAGGCACGGCGAGAAAGCAGTTACGTGACGATGGCGATACTTAATAGACGCTTTTAAAATTAGTTCTTGACCGCCTCTTGTTTCATTCTGCCAACCATCTTTCCACCTACATTTTATTATCGGCTTGAAGGGAGAATTTCAAACGCATTAGCTCTACAATTTAATAAAATATTTTCTTAGGAGGATTTGCCTCGCATAGGCGTTATACATATATTAGAATGTTAAGTAGAAAAGATCGGTACGTGGGAGAGTAGGGAAAAGCACCGTTCGACTTTGCACACCTGCGAGCCACGCGACTCGTCATTATCTCACTTATTCAATGGAATAATGATAAACCGTTACGTTGTAGCGAAATGAAACGCGAGGAGGAACAATGGCGCGAAAACACGTAGTTTTCTGAAACACCCGTTCAAAGAAATCCGAGACTTTTCCGGATCGCCGCTGTGCTCTCTCGCTGAGAATTCAAAGCGTCACTTTTCAGTGTCAGCGTACGCGTAGGCCGAAAGCTATCTATTTCAATAAGTATCTCTAAGGCGCGCGGCTTATAAAGCGAAAACAGGTAATAAAATTAATTGCTCGCGTTGATTTATCCAAGCGATCGTTCATCTTCTTTCTTACGTCAACTCGAAATCCTATTAAATATCAATGAGTTTACAGCTCGTAAACGTCTTTGCAAAATTATTTATTAATATTTCCATATAACGATACCTTGGCGAGAACGCTGACAGATTATTGATCGGAGCATCTGCTAATCTCCGAGGCTATCGGCTTGGCACGACTAAGAGATTTACACCCGTTTCGCTTTGAGATAAAATCTCCGACGTATTGTCGCTCTTGTACCAGATACCTGATACGAATTGGTCTCCTTCTCGTGATCCCATGGGATCCGATCCCTCGAGATGTCCTCGATTTCCTCTTGCCGACTCATCTCTCTTAAAGACGCGCTCAAAGACGCGCTCAAAGACTTCCCGTCAGTTAGCGAAGGTTTAAAGAAGCGTTTCTCAAATAATGCTAATTTCGTTAATAATTCAGCCTAACAGTAGAATCGATCCTGGACGAAAGAAAAGATTCGCTCCTGAATCTACCTTCCTTCCTCCACTTGCCCCTAAAAATGAAAAGACGTAAAAGTATCCCGAACGATCCCAATTTTCTCGACGATTTTGTCGAGCCTTTTACCTTATCTCGGTAAGTTAATGTTCACGCTTAACTGCCCATTAACTTTATTTCGCGTTGCGTAGCCAAATGAGTATACCGACGGAAGAAAGCAAGGGACTTTATGTCCGCGCAACCGATCCTAAGTGTGTACCCGTACGTTTATGCGTGTTCATGTGTGAAGCCTTCGGGACACCAGGTACGCTTCACGGGGTTAACGGCTTACCGGAACAAACCAGAGGCGATAAATCAGAATCATTAGGGAATTGGCCGCGCCTTTCATGATTCCTAGTCGCTTCTTGCATCCGTCGCGAGATTTACGTCTACCATAAAAATCTATATCGCGTCTCCTAACCCCCACCCCGCTCTCTCTCCCTCACACGCTCACTTTGCTACACACCTGCACCCTTCTTCTTTCTCTTTCGTTCGTATTTTTCCTATAGTATCTTTCTTTCTGGATTTTTTCTCTTTTTCGGTGAGCGGCAACCCTTTTTATGCCCCACTGAATGTGAAATTACAAAGGGCAATCGGGAAGGCAAACGTCTTCTTCTACTTCTTTCGGCGAGTTCTCGACTTTGAAGCGTTGCCTACTTTCTTTTTTATTACTGATGACA
The DNA here is from genome assembly GCA_032403825.1 of Odynerus spinipes. Classification (NCBI taxonomy): domain Eukaryota; kingdom Metazoa; phylum Arthropoda; class Insecta; order Hymenoptera; family Vespidae; genus Odynerus; species Odynerus spinipes. Next base: position 878,755 of record JAIFRP010000026.1, read on the forward strand.
CATAGTATTCGGATAGGGAGCAGAATTATTATTATTGGATCTCTACGAGGATAATGTTCCAGAATACTCTGGATCTTTGTAAAAGTAAGTATTACTTCATATAGAATTTCTAATACAAAGCACATGACATTTTACGTACACGTATTCAATAAAGTTTAACTATATATACTGATAAGTAATTTTAACTTTCCACTAGGTGACAGGAATAATCTTACCATTATTCAATTCGTCCATCCTGAACACTATACATGGATCATCCTATGCTGATGCTGATAAGGAATAAAGTGTGATATTATAATTATTACAAAAGTTATTCTAATTAATTATATTAAGATATAATATTATATGAACATTTATTATATTAAATTATATTATATTGTATTGTATTATTAATATATTTATTCATATATNTTATATTTTTACCTTGCGTGCATGACATATTGTAATAATGAATACCTAAATATTATAAATATAATATTGTAAATGTAAAATTAGAAGTTTTAAATAAAAGAACATTTTATCTTAATAAATTTGCGTTAATTCTATAACCTTAATAATCTACCACCTACCTCCTACCATATCATGTTCTCCTATTACATTGCCCAATTTGCGAGAAAAATTTTTCTAAGTTCGATATATCGAAGAAGTATTAGGAATTTTCGCGTGCCACCTCTTCATACGTTCTATGTTCCTGTTAGAAATCCAGATTTATGGGGAAAATGTTTCCAAGTCCGAAAAATCGAAGAAGTATCAGGAGAACATGAGATTGAAGGAGGTATTCGGAGGTATCCAGAGTAAAAAAAAAGAACCGCTGAATTTAACGAACTCGGGCCCACAATTTAATAAGCTAGGATTATAGCCACGTAGCTAATAATGCTTCTAACATTATTTGTTCAGAACTTATATATAGGGTTTACGAATAAAATTCCAAAAATTTTCTAGTCTTAAACTCATTCTCTGTATAACATATATATGTATTAATTCATCAATCATGTAAGTCCAAGTCGATTGCAAGTTCAGAAAATCGACGAAGTATCGGTAGAATATCAGAACCAAGGAAATATTTCAATAAAATTTTCTTAAAAATAAGTGCTTTAACAGAAGAGTATAAACTTTAAAAAGAGATTTTTTTTGCGTGGAAATTTGTTGGATTTTTAGGAAAGGGTTAAAATTCTAAAATAAAGAACGCTCAATTTCGTTTAACTTATATTTATTGAAATATAAAATTCATTTTATTACAATATACGAGTATTTATACAAATTATTTGTGTTATTTTGTATTATCTTATAAATATTTATGTATATTAGATACATTTTATATAAAAATTATAAAAGATAAATATTATACATACTTATAACTTATATTTTACATTATATTACATTATATTGTTATAATTCATTCCAATACATACTCATACAATTCTCATACAATTCCATGCATGCACAACACTCAATATTTAATAATAAACGACTTATTGTATTATATCGATACTCTATGTCCCTCCTCGGCACTCTGAGGATTTAATATCTATCAGTCATGTTATCTCTTTAATGTAACTGAAATTCCTTCGCAATTACATTTTCTTGTAAACCATTTTGTAACGTATAAATAATAACAAATTTTATCTTATACAATTTTTTTTTTATATTTTATCTTAAACAATACTATTCAAGTACACATGTAACATACATCGACAAAATAAAAGCTAGTATTTTAAAGATACAATTTTACCATGACGTCGTTATTTAAAAAGTTTCAACCAACCATCATATATACCTATTTTATTGTATACTTAATATTCAAATAGTTTCTACCTCGGAGAAGTAAGCCACGCGTGTAGCAACGTTGTCAAAATCACTACGTACCTTGTCGACGCGGACAGATTTCGTTCGTTCGGTGGACGTCTCGACGTAGCTCCATAAAAGTTGTGGAACAAGAAGGAGTAGCAATTTCCATACAACGCGTCTGGCATATAACGTCTCTCCTCTCTCCTGTGGAAGGCGAAGCGAACTCCGCGATGAATTGAAAATCGAGAGAACCAAGAGAGTGAGAAAGAGAGAGAGAGAGAGAGAGAGAGATTTAAAAGAAAACCACCCCCTATTTTACATACTATATATAAACACACGTATGCTATATATAAAACTTTATATCTCTTCGCACCAAGAATATGAACGTTTCGCATTTAAACTTCCAAAGTATCGTATCGGTACATTGTAACGTCGGTAACAAAGAAGCGTCTTTTAAAAACTCACTTACAATAAAAAAAACGAAGGAACTTTAATTTCATTCCCACATAGCGCGTACGTTTATCGATGACGACCATGAGAACGGCAACGTATCGAGAATTCTCATCCACGATTTTCTTTATTCTTTTTCCTTCTCTTTCTTTTCTTTTTTCTTCTTTCGACGAGCATTCCCGCTACCGTGAAGCCTTTTCGGAAGGTCCCGAATTCTCACGAAGAAAGCAACCAGCAGCGGTGGTCGAAGAAGGCACCACGGTGTGTTCCGTTCGATTCCATTCCCCGCTTCGTATTTACTTTCCCGGCACGAACATAAATTAGTAGTACGTGCCACGCGTGTAACGAATACTCGGATGCCGATTGAAAAGATTAGAAAGACAGGCGGCCAGGGGGAAGGGGGAGAGAGAGAGAGAGAGAGACAGAGAGAAGGATTATGGCGATAGACTGGAACGTAGCTACGATTTTCTTCGCTCCTCTTCGATATATGCATACTCTTATACAAGGTGAAACATTTAACCCTTTCATTACAAGCGCCGGATATATACTGCAACCATGCAATGATCTGTGTATACGAGCACCGGATTATATCCGACGCAGGTATTTGGACATTGACAGTGAATTTTTTTATTCTACTGACCCATATAGGATTAATCACGTATTACGAACACACTTTAAACCTTGATCTTGGTCATCAGGCCGAGATTTTTATATTTTTTCCGTTCGATAGTTAAATATGTATTTATACGATAAGTGTAGATTCGCGGCGACATTTTCTGTGTAGAGAGATCATACTCGCGGAAATGTGTGCCATAAAGAAAGAGTTAAATGGAAACACTAAAGCACTAAAATACTTCTCGAGAAAACATAAGTATAACGAATAAATTGTATAATTGGTAATAAACAAGCACAAAATATTTGTTCAAATCGCTTTTCTTTAAGAAATCATTCCATCGTTCATTCGTGAACGATAAAAATGTTTAAGTGTTCTCGTTTAAATGGTACACCACGTATATCGTTCTCGAATCGAGGAGGGTGCGCCATCGAAGACGCTCGACGAGGGAAGATCCTCATCTTTTCTTCTTCTCTTTTCCAAGACGCTCCGAGACGTTTAATGTCACCGTATGCGGATGTAATAGTGATCGTCCTTCCGACCACAGCTTCTCCCTTCGTTGATAAATAAGTTCCCTTTCGATACGTTATTCGTCGCGTGCACGCGCACGTCCTTGCGATTCGCCTGATTTACGATTCGAAAGATTCAAGAGACGAGTCTGGCTTCTTTCTGGATTATTTTACGAAGGTGCGGTGTCTTCCGATCGCTGGCACCGTTTTGTGTTTTCTCTTGAGTTGAATATCGTGTAACAATGATGTAGCTGAAAAGTGAACGTTCTCTTAGCGAATAATTCGACTTGCGTGTCTTTAACACTAGAACTAGCGACAATTGATGTATAGTTATTTCTAGAAGACCAGTTAAAATGACTGATTATTTATAAAATACGTTATGCAAGGAAAATAAACCTTTATTTGTATTTTGTAATTTTTATATTGCTAAAACATGTATAAATAATATTATACGTATACTATACTACTTATAATGTTAAATTCTTATTTTAGAATTACTCAAATTTAAATATGAAAAAATGTTTTTTTACGTATACTATACTACGTAGAAAAACATTTTTTCATAGTTAAATTTAAGTAATTTTAAAATGAGAATTTGAAACCAGTAATTTTGTCTGATTTGGTAGTTCTAGTGTTAGAAATATAAAAAATAATATATATGAAAACAGATATTTTCCGTACGAATATTACAAAAATTTGTCAACCCTGTTATAATAAAATAAAAATATGAAACACTCAAACGCGTGCCCATGTTAAAGTCAAAGAGAAGCGAATCACGAGACACGAGCCAACCGTTAGCTGCTAACGTAATTTCGTTGTTGAAAACGTACTTGTGCTTTAAGAATCCTGACGGCGTCAAGCGTGAGAGCCCACTCAATCACGTTAAAATCAAGATGGAACACTGGCGAACGTTATCCAACCGCGTTTTTTCACTCTCATACTACATATCGGCCCTGAAACGTGACATTTTTCACGTGTTCTCTCTTGAAAGATTCTCCACTGGAGAAATTGGTCCATCCTAAGTATCGGGTCATCCTATAAGTAACGCAACATATTCCATAAGTAAACGCATTATTTATAGGACGACCTAATATTATACTTGATACTTATCCTAAATAAAAAAACCAATACCTATTTATTAAATCGCAGGATCGTGAAACGTTGCACTTTGTTGTCCCGTTAGATCACGATTAGTAATCGCGATTGATCGACGATCCTTGTCCGACCTGTATTTATTTTACAATGTAGAAAAAACGAGACGAACAAGTTTGGCTTTGAAAAATCGATTCTCCTTCGAAGGAACTCGCTTTTACATCGCTCGAATTAGCCAGAAGATTTCTGGAGCAGAACGTGGAAGAGATAAACGGTAGACGACGTTGTCGGTGCGCAAACAAGCGAATCCGTCCGATCGACACGATCTTTGTGATCGTACGCGGCGTACGATCGGCATAATCCTACCCGTCTAGCCCCTTCGGAGAAATTCGATCGCTCGATCCTCCGGGGATTCTATCTAATCCGTTTAAACGGTCCCGCTTAGCTTTCGAACGGTGCATTAAGCCGATGCACCGGCGCGTTTTGATCCTATAACATGTATGTGTGTATATATATATATATATACACACACATACACACACAACGGTGGACAAATGGTTGAGATAGACTCGGGACCTTTCTACTAGAAACGACGTTTAGTGGGTACGTGGCTTCGGAGCGTGAAAGAATTGAGAATCGATTGTTCACGCTTCGTTCTAATGCGAATATTATAAGGTGTTATATTGTAGAACGTTTGTAATTGATTTATGAAATAATAGAGTACAAAGTGGTTGAAAATTCTAATTAGTACACCCAATTATGTTTTCACACGAACTTCTTTTACTTACGCGATTTTGATTAAACACGAATTAGAAAAAAAAATTAATTTTGGGTCGATCGTGTTAATCAAAATAAATCGTGTAAATAGAGAATTAATTTTTTTTTCTAATTCGTGTTAAATCAAAATCGTGTAAAAGAAGTTCGTGTAAAAACAGAATTGGTTGTATAGTTAGTCTTAAGTATAGTTAATCTTAATTAGTTCTTAAGTAGTATAGTATAGCTTATAAATCATTTAAATTCACAAATGAGAGAAGACGGTCATTACGGAAAGAATAAATTTATCCATTCCTCTACTCTGACATCTACACATCCCCCTATAGTATTTTTTACTCGCTTCCCATTAATATTAATATCTCTACAAGATACAAACAATGCCATAACGTATAAAATAAAATCTCACGAGAAGAAAAAATCATCTTCGATGTCAGGTCGAGCGATCGATGAAACGATCGCGACAAGATCAAGACGACGCAACGCCTATCCGATCGATACGCTTCTGATTTATGTATTTCCAGGTTGGAAGGCATAGAAGCAGAAGCTTCGAAGCAGCAAGCTCCCTGGCGCGAGCGTACGTTATCGACGACTCCAGTCGGGTCATTTATTTCTTTTAATTTGAGATCTCGACGACGGCACGTCATCGTAGATCGGAGATCACTCGGCCCGATCGCGGTCGGGGATCACGGCGCCTTCTCGATCGGTAGGCGTTCACCGATAACGAGAACCCTGTGAAAAAGAAAGAGAGAAGGAGAGAAGGTTTCAAAACGTTTCAGTCGCATACGTAATGGTCCCCTGGAGAAAAAAGATTTCCGGAGATGGAGTCTCGCCCGGAGACAGGTGAATGTTTGACATTCCTCTCGTGGCCTCCGCTTTCGACGCCCTAGCCGCACCCGATCAACGCTTCCCTTTCCTTTTCGATCCCTTCTTCTCGATCGATGCGCGAGAAAATCTTTCCCAAGCCTGAACGGGAAGCTTCTTCTCCTCTTAGGGTACAAGCTTTTTTTGCATCCACTTATAATAAAATCGATCGCATTCTAATTTCCGATTTCGTTTATAATTCTACGGTACGCAACAATAATTCATCCGAGATTACATACATACGAGCCCTTTAGTTGACAAGTGAATTAAGTCCAAAATTACGAAAAATTGAGTTTTTACCAAAATAGTAAGCATTAAGTATACTTAACTAAACTATTTATCACGTTAACTTGTGTATACTTTGTTTTATGTTGATAAAAAAGAGCCAATTTTAAATCTTACATGAAATGACTGTCAAAATATCTTAAATAATGACATAAGTTATTAATTATAATGACATGATAGACATAAGTTTTAAGTTATAATGACATAATTACTATTCTTTCGCTTTATCTGGTTACAATAAAGTTACATTGTGTATTTAACTTTAGTACCTACGATATTGCACGGAAGTTCAATTTCTACAATATTAAGAAAATGGACTTAATTCACTTGTCAATTAAGGAGCTCATATATTGTCTGCAAATAGTCACTAATTACTAACGTATTATACATTTTAAAGGATTCTTAGAGTTCGTAACAGTCGGATGTCTAATTTTGTGCCCGTTTTTGTAAACTGTTCGACATCCTCGATATATCGGAATAAGATAGACAGGACTCTATCTTAAAACGTCAAGAGGTAGACCAGAAAACGGATTGGTAAAAAGGGTGGAGATAGTTCGGTATATCGGTGACCGCCAATCGTGCTGGGCGTTCCTTGTGATAAAGCCGGACATCAAAATTGAATTAAATATCCTACGAGGAAGATTCCTCGAGCTTACCGTCGTCAAATTCTTGCCATTGGGATGAACGTGTACGAGAAAGAGAAACGCACCGAAGTCCGAATAAACTACGCGTTGCCTTGAACAAATAACTCCGGAAGATTAATGATTTCGAATGACTGTAAAAATCTTTCGAAGGCGGGAAGAAGAAAAGCTCGTTGAACTTCGTTGTTCGGATGATTAGCGAAGTTAACTGAGCGATTAGAAGAACGATTTAAATACCCGCCACTGGCGGATTAAGATGCGATGACAGAGAGAAAAAATATTGTCAAAAATAATAACGATGACTCTTTAAATCCTTAACACCCTCCTTTTTTTCTTTTTTTTTACCGGATTTACAATTCCACCCTCGACTCATTGTTAATCGTTTCCGTGTGAGTTTCGGCCACCGGGTGGGTCGGTGATCGTGAAGGAGACAATTTATTCCGCATTTGCCGAGTAAGATCCGGAGAACCCTTTCGAGGCACGTGCATCTTTGCTCGAATGCTGTTGCTGGTGCTGGATGGATGGACGCCATTGCTCGCGGTAAAATAATATTGTCCGACTAAATTCTTCGTCCACCTCCGCGCGTCTTCTTCTTTCCTCGGGCCCCAGCGTCCTCGTGAAAGAAGACAAACTATTTCGGAGAGCTTTGCTTTTAGTTTCTTTTATTTATTTATGCGGACACCGCCTATCATCGAATGACGTCGGCTGTTATTATAGCGACATTTTCCTCCTACCGTCCTCGGTACCTTTCGAGGAATTACGAAGAAGAAAACTGCCCGTTCTTTTTAAAAATCGTAGATTTTTTAAATGCTATCATCAAACTCCATTTATTTGAACTCTACCAAAATGCGCTTGCTTAAGAGTCCAACGTAGATTATTAATGCTCGGCGGTATTAACACTAATTGTACCGATACTTTATACAGGGTGTCCCACGTAACATGTTCACCTGTTTTATTTCTAAAGTACGCATCGTATGAAAAACTTTTTTTTTATTTGCATGGTTGGAAGGGCAGTATTATCAGATGCATTTTTGTTTTTTTTTGGTGGAGGCGTTTCGGAGATTTTAAGGCCAACTTCATTTTTTTTAATGGAACCCTATATTTTTTATATTAAGATCTGAAAGAGCGTGATATTTTGAGTAAAAAAGTACTGATTTGTATTAGTCGTAAGTCTATTAATTAACTAGTAATTTCACTTTGTTTCAAGAACATATTCTCCGCGTAATATTAGGTCCCAGTCTGGTATCTCTGATAAGTGCGAAACTCGGATCTAATATTAGGTACGCGGAGAATATGTTCTTGAAACAAAGTGAAATTACTTGTTAATTAATAGACTTACGACTAATACAAATCAGTACCTTTTTACTCTAAATATCACGCTCTTTCAGATTTGAATAGGGTTCCATTAAAAAAAATGAAGTTGGTCTTGAAATCTCCGAAACGCCTCCACCAAAAAAAAAAAAATGCATCTGATAATGCTGCCCTTGGAACCATGCAAATAAAGAAAAAGTTTTTCATACGATGCGTACTTTAAAAATAAAACAGGTGAGCATATTACGTGGGACACCCTGTATATACCTACTCTTACCGTAACCGATCAAATGACCGGTTATGGAAAGAGATCATATTTTTCCGAAAAGGATGCAGAATTTAATGTAGTAAGCAATACACAAAATAACTTTTAGATAATAATAAAAACATGATATGAGCCGTTTATTTTGAAAGTGACCTAAGTCCATTTATATTTAAATTGAGATATTTAAGAGTTTGCGTTTCAATAAAATTAAAAATATACGTATAGAATACCAATGTGTCACACTGCTCTAAATGTATCTAAGAGAGTTAAATTTACAATTCCTATTAAAATAATAGCAATTATTAAGTGAATAATATGTGTTTTCTTACCACAAATGGAGTTAAGCCACTTTCAAAATTAACAACTAGATTTGTAATCTTTTTAATTATTAAAATAACTGCGAACATTTATGTGTCAAAAATTATAGTATACTCTGAATATACTTAACCGCAAAATGTTTTTTATGATAGCTAACATCAAGTTGTAACTACAGTCAACAAAAAATAATGAACAAATGGACTTGGGCCACTTTCAAAATAAACGGCTCATATATCTTTATTTTTATTTTTGACAAAAACGGATAACAGGTGCAGCGAATGCTGAATTATAAATCAAATTTTAAAACCGGTTATTTGACCGGGCATTGGCATAATTACTGTTAATTAAGTTATAAGTATAAAACTTTTGCACGTAACACCTATCTAGCCTTTATTACAATAAGTCAAAACAATTTTGACTTATTCCACATTTTACGATTTCAATTTGAACTCGGTGACACTGTAAAAGCCTGAGCAACGATAAATCCCCAACGTGTGGGTGCTGCCTGTTAAAGGAAGCCACCACGTAAGGCGCACACCACGTTGTTGCACAGGGGCCAAGACACGAGTGAAAGCCCTGGCATGAATCAAAAGTGTCTCGATTCATTGTACCACGACTTCAAGATGATCAGTCGCTGCAGAAAGCTATTGTCGAGTCCCATCGACCTTCTTCCAGCCGGGCTTGCAAAAGGGATTTAAAATGCGCGAGGATGTCATTGTGAGACCACCCCGAAAAGAAGATCCAACAACTAGCTCGCTTTTGTCGTAAAAACGCGAATCGCAATTACGATTCGTAACACGTGTCTCTCCCCCCTCCGCCGCGTGTGTTTCTTTAGCAAACATCGCTAAAACTTTGCGTGTGGTCAAAAACACGAGACCCTCTCGTGCGAGTACGAAGTTTGAAGGATCCTTGAAATAACTAACGGGGATTCCTCGACTGCCTTTCTTAATTATGTTGCGAATTCGTCTCGAGTTTCTCTATTTCTCTATTCGAGTAGAACGCAATTTGCGATTTCTTCAGCATCTTCCAACGATAAGCGAGACGATCTAGAACATCGAGTCGAAAAAATACATAGACACATCTTCGAAAGCACCATTCTACGAATAAGAACGGTAGCCCGAAGGAACGAATTCGAAACCGATCCTTGGTCCATTAGCAGGAAAATTTCGTGTTCCAAGAGGAGCCGAGGTCGAGCAAACAAGAACGTCGGCAGAAATCAAAGGCCGATCCTTGGTCCGATATTGGCCCGTCCATCGGTTCGTTCAGCAGAGCTAGACGAGATCTGCAAGCTCACGCCCTTGAAAATCCTTTCGAATAGCGGCAGCGGTGGCGGCCCAGTGGTGAACCTTCCTCCTCTTTTCTTCTCTTCTGCTGCCATTGGTCTCTATTTCCTTTACCATAGCGTGTTGTTGTAACACATTTCGTACCGCAAGCAAACAGAGTTCCTTGGTTTGTCTGGTAATTGCTGGAAACACCAGGCAAGTGTTTGCAGTGTCATCGAGGTCCGGTCACACCTCGCGGTGCGACCACACTCTTCCCGAAGCTCCTTTTTCTTCACCTCGCGCGCCGATGGTGATGTGTGTCTTGCGTTCTTATAAAAGCGACTTCGTTGAAAGCTCTCTTTCTCTTTCTCTCTCTCTCTCTCTTTCCGACTGGATCGCTTGGATTCACCTCGAAAATTCGTTCGACCGGTGCAACTGGTTCTTTCGAAGATTACTCCCCCAGCGAGGATGTTGTTCGCGCTTCGAATCGCTTCGTAATTTAATCGCATACTTAGTAATTATGTCAAGATTCCATCCGATAAGATTAAATGTATGGAATGCATTTGATGTGTCTCCGGTGTTTCGAGATCGTGTAAGTAATGAGGAGAGCTTGCAAAATGTTACTGTAAGTAGCTTGTAGTAATTAGAAGATTAACGGTGCTACCTCGATGAATCCAGTTTCTTCGTTTAATTGCACGCCATGTTTTACTTTAGCGCTTCCATCTGTACGAGTGTCATTAAAGTATTCAGAGAAGCTGGTTTGGTAATTGTATAAATATAATTCAATGTTAAGATAGGATTCTTAAAATGTCTAGGGTTAGCGATCTAAGCTAAAAGAAATAGAAACAATAGAAACAATATTCAAAATGCATCGTTAGGAACACTTAAATAAATCTTTTTTTTTCCTTTTATGTACAAGTCTTACAGTTATATGGTTGTTTTACTACACAAGCAGCATGATGCATGGATATAAAATTTGCTGGATTCATGGTTCGTAGATTTACATTATAAGAGTTTCCTAATTGTTGCCATAAGCATAACAGTATAGGCTTGCAACAACTCATATAAATCGATGATGTTTCATTTGAATCACTCGTCGCTTACTATTAATAACGTAGTATTTAATTTTCTTCCAACTGTTCAGCCTCCATTTCGTCATTCGATTCCTTCATCTCTTCGTCCTCCTCGGCTACCTCTTCCAATTTCTTTCTTTCTTTAAGTCCTGCAGCTGGTGATCTTATAAGAGATAGATCCCGTTGTACTTCCTTAATATCCCTTTCTTGTTCGAGCGTACGGCCCTTACGCAACCGCTGCATTATGTGTAGATTCTGTCTCCTCTGTCTAATATTTTCAACTTTCTTCATAGCTTCTACAGTCTTTGTCCATAGTTCTCTGTTATATTTAACTGGCGTGTTTCTCCTCTTCTCAAATTCAAACGCTGGATCAATCGCCAGTTCTTTACCCACGGTCTTTCTGTATGCTTTGGTCCATTTAACCTTTCTCGGGTTCTTCTTCTTTTTGAATGCCGCGTGACATTTTGAACGGCAAAATCTGAAAATCTGTCGATTGCGATGATTATAAAATTATTGCATAAACTTGTACGAATAAAACATTAAATATAATAATATACAAACACGTGACATAACCTCAAAGTTCTATCAAAGTCTATATGATTACTTTTAGCCTCGAAGCTCGTCACGCCGACGCTAAATAACAACCTTACATTTTACTTACTTTACAATCGTTTCTAACAAATTGAATTCCGTGTCCCGGATAAATCCGAGACGAGCAAAAATAACACGTCTCGATACGCATGTTGAACAATGACAGCAGCCGAAGGATTGCACATGGACGCGCGGTTAATTTCCTCACGAAACCATCTTGCGGTAAATCATTGAACTAGTTCAACGTGTCTTCGGAAAGATTAATTCAATGTATTCGACTCGATTAGTAAAAATAAAAATCCCCATTTGCTTTTCCTTGACCAATCCAAATATGTAAAAGAAAGTAAACTCGTTTTGATTTGTGAATAAAAGGAGGTGGACTAGAGGATATAAGACCCGACGAACATAGCCACTAGAAATGGCGGGAACGAGAAAACACCGGTTACAAAAAGAATAGCTAACGTAAGACATCGTAAAACGCAATTCTTATTTACTTATAACAAAAATGGTTCACAAAATTTCGAATAACGGCAAAAGTTTAAGTAACAATTCAGAAACTGAAAAACTACAGGTGTTTGAAAGAAAATCCGCCCTATATAAAGATTTGTCTTCTACCGTAACACCAAAGACGAATGATTATTCTAAACAATTTGCACATATTTATGCTGCTAGGCTTACAGAACTACGAGACGTTTTAACAGAAAATGCAAAAGCAAAATGGGGTACGTAATATTTTTTAATAGACGTTATATCTAAGTATCTAAACGTTATTTTGTTTTACATATTAGGAGATGTACAAATTTTAAAAATAGCTGACTTAGAAAATTATGGAGGAATGACTTGTGTTATAATCGGTACATTGTACAAACATCAGCAATGGAAGCCTTCTATTCTACGAGAACTTAGCGATGAGCACCAGTTAACTGTACCACCACCAAGGCCCGATTATTGCTCTGAAAAAGATCAAGCGTATTTAGAGGATGAAATGCTACGCATTAAATTGGTTGGCGAAATGATCGATTTACCAAGTATCGTCACTGGAATAGTTTGTGCGGTATTAGGAAACGAAGAGCCAGATGGTACATTTCGTGTAAAAGGCTGGTGTTTCCCTGGGTGTCCACTTAAAACTTTAACGAAGTCAAACTCGAGTGGGAAGATCGTTTTAATATCTGGACTAAATTTTATTGAAAATTCTGATGATTTTGCTGTAGAATTGTTACGGGAATGGATTTGTGGAATGGCTGGCGATGTAACTGCTCAGAAGGAGGAAGCCTCTGTTGTACGGCTTATTATAGCAGGTAATATATATTAATATAATATATAGTATAATAAATAAAAAAATGTATTACCAATATGTTCTTCTAGGTAATGCTATCAGTAATAATATCAAAGAATATTCACACAAGTCAAGATCTGAATTAAAAGCAGAGGAGAATACATATGCAAAAGAAACTGTCATTGCCACACAAAAATTAGATGCTTTTCTTACCGATATCGCAAAATGTTGTTGCGTAACTTTAATGCCGGGTCAACATGATCCTATCAATGTAATGATGCCGCAAAGACCGTTCCATCCTTGTTTATTACCTAAATCATCCAGGTATCATTTAATTACTACAAATTTATAGATGCAAATATGGTATTTAATCTGTTTAATCCAGCATACTTTGTTTAGATTCTCAAGTTTTCAAGGTGGTTCTAATCCATGGATCGGTCAAGTTGAAGAATGCACGATAATAGGAACCAGTGGTCAACCTATCCAAGACATAATGAAAGCCAGTGGGTCTAAAGATATCTCTACCGTAGAATGGCTAGAAAAAAGTATTAGTTGGAGGCACATGTGTCCAACTGCTCCAGATACATTACCAGCCTATCCATTTTATGAGAAAGATCCATTTATAATAAAGAATTGCCCTGATATATATTTTTCAGGGAATGCCAATAAATATGAAACAAAATTATTGCGAGGTATTTACTATTTTCTATATTATTAACGATTAACAATTTAAAAAATTAAAATTAAAAATAAAAGTAACATTTCTAATAGGGTCTGGTCTTTATATTTACAGGTGAACAAAATCAAGTTATAAGATTAGTGTGTATTCCACAATTTTCGACGTCACACGCTGCTGTTTTGATAGATCTAAATAGCTTGGATACACAACTAATTTATTTTGGAACTGCATGAATACAGAAAAATAATGGTCCGTTTTTGTTTCTACATATTGTTTGTATCTATTTTATAATAACGATTATTTCGTTACACATATCTCTTAATAAATTTTATATTTTGTAATTATACTATTCTATACCTAAATCATAACTAAACTGTATATCTATACAAAAATTGGTCAATGATAGAGTCGTCGTTGACGAACTACTCCGTAGATACATCTGGCAACCATTAACGAACTACTCCGTAGATACGTCTGGCAATCATTGACGAATTACTCTGTAGATACGTCTGGCAATCATTGACGAATTACTTCGTAGATGCGTTCGGCGATCATTGACGAAATACTTCGTAGATCGTTCGGCAATCGTTGACGAGCTACTCCGTAGATATGTCGGTACTCATTGATGTATTTTTACATATTATATTATTGATAAAGTCATTAAGCCTTATTAAGGCCTATAGACCAGTTACAGTAAGTTAACAGACATATAATAAGTCATTGATGAATTGCTACGTAGACACATTTTTTACAAATGTGACAAACATACCAATGTATGCAACAATGTTTCATCGTACTGTAAAATTAAGAGTTGTAATATAAATAATAAATAAATTTTGTCATCGATTCCAAAGATAAAATGAAATGTATTGGAAGTATTTCTATACTATAGAAACAATCAATGATAAACATATATCGATCACGAGACGCTAATTAAATATGTCAATTATAGTACGCTGTGTGCCTGCAAAAGCTCTGCGTTCTTCATAAGTCTAACAGTTCGATACTATCGTTCGTTCTTTTCCGATCGGCTATACCTCGTCTAGTTTTCGCCTACGTTGAACCATGTGGAATTACATTTTAATATCATCAATGATTTTAATCACGTCGTTCCTTTATCATTATCAATTTAGTAAACCGATTAGTATCATCGAAAGTCCAAATAATTATTACGATTATATAATTGGTGAGTATATGAATTTTTATAAGAGAGATAAACAAATTTTTTACCTATCACTTTTTAAAGCTACAACACGATTTTATAACGAAAAAATATTATTGCAAATTAATATTTTTTTACTCTCGCTCGAGATACGGGTGCTTGCACTTAAAGTTACATTGCATTGTAGTATGTTGCAATTTGACACGCTGATTACTATATACATAAACTAAATTAAACTAGAATTATTCATTTAATCGTAACGAAATGTGAACAATAAAGGTTTTTTTTTCTTTTTTTTTAAAGCTGTTTTAATTATCTGTTTTAATTAATTGACTACAGTATAGAGTCCATTATTATACCACCATTGTTAAAATCTTCTGTTTTCGAAGTCGGTGCCGGTACGTCTGGTTGCGTGATAGCATCGCGTCTTTCGGATTCACCGAATACCACCGTGCTACTCGTGGAAGCGGGTGGTTATTTCAATTGGATGTCGGTGATGCCTCTGATGGCCCCGTTGATACAAGGGAGCAGCTTAGATTGGGCTTATAAAACAGAGACGCAGAAGTTCTCATCGCTGGGACTTTGGAGTCAAGTAACGATCCTCGAACGAAACTTATATAAATTTCATATAAAATAATTACAAACTAAAATTTAATCAAACTCATCATATACTTTGACACG
>JAIFRP010000026.1:953106-963713 GCA_032403825.1 Odynerus spinipes
AGAGAGAGGGAGAGAGAGAGAGGGAGATACGTTTACACGCGCGAGAAATGTCCTACTCGCTGCGAATAAGTTACGACCTCTTCTCGCTTGCACTTTCATTCTATTATGATTCCCGTGGCGAAGATCGAGGCATCACCTTGCTACGGTAGAGCTACACTTACATATAAACAAGATCGAATTTCGAATCTTTACCGAAGTCGTAATCTTAAATACTCGATACTCCTCGTACAAAAATTCTTCCAACTCCGAGAAGCTATATATTAAGATTAGAAACCTGTTCTAAAACATAAATCACGTATTTTCTCGGGAATATTAGTATCTCGTAAAATCGCATCTCGAAAGTCTTACCTACGCAATTTAATCGCGCAACAGTCGAAACACAAAACAAAAGACGCGTAGGAAATAATGGAACGTCCTCGGAAATTCGCATGACATGTAACTTTTCTCGAGGAATTCGAAATGTTAACGAAAAGACGCTAATCAACGATGGATTATTTCTGCATAATTACGAATTTTTATTTTTAAAGGGGGGAGGGGGAGTGAATCTTAATACGAGAAACGTCCTTGTTATCTTACCGAGCTTCCTCGATGCAGTGGCACTTCCAATTTTCCTTTCCCCCCACTTCTCCGGCTCTTTGATCCTCTTCTTTCTCATAAAGAACGTGCGAGGATACGATACGACGCGTAAATGCGATTCGTCTCGGTTCGCGCGACGAAAGGAACCACTCGTGCCTTCTTTCTTAATTACGGGAATCGAATCGCGTGCTTCTCCGAGAGAGAGAGAGAGAGAAAGAGATGCGTACAAGGCGCTACCGTAACCTCTACTGACGAGGAGAAAGATGCAAAGGCCCTCGGAACGTCTCTAAAAGTCATTCGGGCTTCACGTACGGAAGAAAGTACATATATGTGTGTCTGTATACATTCTTTGTATCTATGTGTGTATATATACACGAATATACACATGTACACAACACGTTTGCCGGAATGTCATCGTTAGAAGCGAGAACGGTCAAATCTTCGATACGCGAGTGCGATTTCGAAGCGAGAACGTTCGCGGAACGATAAATACGCGCTTCGCTTTGTCGTTGCGGAAGAGAAAGAGAGAGATAAAGATATAATATATGTTATACATGTAGAGAGCGAGAAGACTTTCCACGAAATTGCTCGTAATCCGTATGAATGGTACGTACTTGTTTTTACGACGCGTATGAACGAATTTCTACGGGCGTTTTTCTATTTTAAAAAACGCGAATTATAATGCTCGTTCCTTTTTTCTCTCTGTTTCTTTTTTAAGAGGAAGTAACGCATAAAAGGAAACCGCAATTTAGTACGTTGCGTCGAACTCCCGATAATCGATTGGTAACTTTGAACGATCTATATTTTCAACTATCACGATCGCTTACCTTTGTGTTTGTCGATGTTTTTTTATAGATACTTTGTGTTTTTATGAAGAGGACGGGATGCGAGTGCTAATGTTTGGCCAAACCGGATGAAAGTTAAACAAGAAGAAAGAACT
Organism: Odynerus spinipes; assembly: GCA_032403825.1. Lineage (NCBI taxonomy): Eukaryota > Metazoa > Arthropoda > Insecta > Hymenoptera > Vespidae > Odynerus > Odynerus spinipes. The sequence continues at coordinate 954,623 of JAIFRP010000026.1, forward strand.
ACATTCGAAGTGCATTATAACAAAAAAACAAAAAAAAAGCGACATAGTCCACTTACGAATTGAGTAACCACTGTCTTTTCGAAGTCGGTTAAAAAGGAATGAGTGTTATAAAAGCGATTGAATTAATATTATTAGCGCGACAAAAGAGCACGAAGAAAAAAAGACGATCGCCGACACAGAAGGTATATGTAATTCCTTGGAAACAAGTGCGCGATTAGTTTATTTTTCTTCTACATTCTTTTCTCTACTTTCGTTCTATGCATTGATCGCCGTTTATAAAATCTACATACAACATGCGTATAATCATTAGGCATATCCAGCAAATCTATTCCAGTGCAGGGAATCGAATGCCCGCGAAAAAGTCATTCAAATTTGACTTACTTTCTACCGCGTCGATCAAAAAAATGTTTAACTACTACACGAGTCGATTTCGTGTTAACCAAATAACGGTAATAAAGAATAAAATATAATTAACGTTGTAAATTTTCTTCATGACTGACAAGAGAACCCGTTTAACCTATAAATTGAATATCAAAGATTATCATTCAACGCAAAGCTTCTAAAATTCCGTTCGGCAAAAGTGTAAATGAAAAAAAAAAATTGACGATACGCACACGTTCCTCGAAAGCACGGGCAAACGCGGGCTTCTAGCGATTCGAATCTCGAACGCGCGGGTTTACGTTGTAACGAGCGTCTAATAGGTGACAAACGAAGTTCAAGGAACACAGACGCACGCTGTCAAACGATAGAGGCGGTAAATATCAAAGAACTTATGGGCGGAAGTGCGTCCGAAGTTCGAACGCAAGATGAAATAATAATAATAATAACGGAAGAGTAGCAGGACACTTACGAAAAGTTGCTGCCACCTTCTCTCATCCGTCCTCCCACCGCGATCCCGTGACCCTTTGCCTTTCTTCCTTCCTCTCGGACGGTCGACGGCTCGATCTCACTTCCTAACCCTTTCACGACGTACCGCGACACGCTGACGACGAGAAACGTGGGAACGACGACGCATCGTAACCCTGCATATCTCCCCTCTCTCTCTCTCTCTCTTTTTTTCTGTCTCACTCTCTGTCTCTCTCTTTCTTTCGGTTTCCCTCGAAATGTCAGTAAAAGCGGCAAGCGCGGGTCGACGTATTTTTTTGTTTTTTGTTTTTTATTAGAAATTACCGCGAATAATCCCTTGCGTGCGCCACGATCACGAGCTAGTGTGATTCGTCGAGTGAAAGAATATATATGTATCACGGAACGAGGAACTTTATTTCTTTCCACCGTCCGTACGCTGCCAGCAGCGAGGGAGACTGAAAAACGATGATGAGTACGGCGAGATCGCGAGCCTCGTGGACGCCCCTTGTCACACACTCCGAAAGGACGAGCACGTTTCTCCGTGCGGTGCTCGCAGCGCCGTCTCGTGGAAGCGGGAATAATCGAAGCTGCGTAAACTCGAAACGCGGGCTTTTTGAATCGGGTTTTGAATCTTACCGGGATATCTAGCGATTAGTTTTTTCTTTAGCGAACAAATCCTTATGCTAGTGTTATATTTTTAAGTGAAATAAAATGATACTTTTATATTTAAAGCTTTAATTCTTTTACCCATTGAATATTACAATAAACGCTTGTCCCCTCGATCGGAACCAATGCACATCACTCTACTGATGTTTGTAGCTCATAAAAAAAATGCATAAATCATTTAAAATTGTTAAGGTGTTGACACGCGATCTACGCATTTTTCTTTTTGGTTTATTATAGAGTCTGTACAACTTTTACATGATACATGCACAGCTTTGTTCACGCGCGGACGTTTCGTAATATACGAAACATCTCATTACGTAATTAATTCATGGTTATCTTGTTCTTAGGAAAAAGATTCAGTATGTGAATTGTTCTATTAAATATTTTCGATTTTTTACTACACATACCTAATAGTCGCTAACCGACGACCAGTATGTTATCTTGGAATTCGTAATACGGTATTTCAAGATTTAAAGGCGCGGGACCTTTTCTGATCCTACCACTGGCATCGTAATGAGAACCGTGGCATGGACAGTAATAACCACCAAAATCACCTGCATTCGCAATGGGTACACAACCCAAGTGCGTACATACGCCAATGACGATTAACCATTCTGGCTTTTGAGTCCTAGCGCTATCTGCCTCTGGATGACGAAGAGTGGATACATCAACGCGTGATTCTTTGTCAATTTCGGCTTGCGTTCTAAAATGTGGGAAAGTTACAGTTTTTTACATTTTTTCATACGATATTTATGGATAAAATATTATTAGCGAGAATAACGATATATGCCAAACATACCTGTGTCTGATAAACACTGGCTTACCACGCCATTTGAATACTGCGTTCTTTCCTTCTGGTATGTCGTTAAGATTTACTTCGATCTTTGACAATGCCAATACGTCTGCACCTGCAGCCATCGTCGACACTAAGTCATGGACGAAAGCTTTGGCTCCATAAGCACCGGCGATGCTAAAACCTGTATATAATTTTTATATATGTAATATCTATTTTGTTGTATACTATTTTCTTACATATTTATGCTTTCGTTACATCCGTTACTTTCAAATAAACAAAGTACCCTACCTGACGCTACCACGTAAGAAAATATTCTTCTCGACGGCGCGGTCTCACGATTCTTCGCAGTTGGATCTTGAGTCTCATCTTTGCGATAGTGCGAGAAATCTGGGATTTGGATGTCGGTATGAGCCAATCGAGATTGTTGTATTTGGGTAGATGCTGTAAAATAAATAAACATTTAAAATATTTAAACTGGTGTAGTCGTACTACATCCAAATTACAAAATAAAATAGTAATAGAGTAATAACAAAACTCTACCCGTTAAAACTTGTGCATAGTCAACCGCAAGAGATCTACATGCACAAGCTCAATGGATACTGCAGTCACGATTATATAATCGATAAATGAAAAAATTGAACGTTCGAAAGAAACTATAGACGATCACACCCTACGAGTATATAGAATACACCCGAACCAACCTGAGATACTTGAGCTTATGCGTGTAGGTCCAGAAATAATGTTCTGCTGCAAACTATCACTGAGGATCCGTGTGACGGGAGCTGGGACGACAATTTTTGCTTTCTGAGCCTTACCAGTCGGTGTTACTATTCTTCCTCCATTTGAAACAGCTGTCGCCGACGCCTTTAAGTACGGCGCGATATTTGAGGATCTCGCGATCACATTCATTTTTACACAAAGATGTTCTGTAAGAATGAATGGATGGATCAGTCACAAAATCCGAACAGAGAACAGACAGCCTGCACTATGCAGATGGCACTGTGATCTGTGGGTATGATCCAAAAGTAGACGTTATATAAAATTCAATTTTATATAAGAAATGTCGAATTTACGAACACAAACCTTATCAATCATTAATATTACATTAAAGTAAAACATTTTAGTAATTATTCGTTGAAATACTATAATAGAGTCGAAATTGTTATTCGTCATTTTAGTAAATATAACGCCTCGAAGATACGTATCAATTTCTCGGGTAACCTGTTCAAGGTTTCGTGGGACGTTTTTCCCTTACCTCGAATTTAACGTTATCTATAACGATGTATATATAAAACACGCGCAAACTTCAGGCATATGTATATATTAAGATAAGAATTGTTTATTTTACCAAAGAGATAATTTAATATTTAATTGTACCATACTTTCAGAGTAGCCGATGAATCATTGCTACGTTCGCCTCTCAAGACGATCGTGTATCACGATTAAATATTCGCGTATTGCCAATCAGTGGCGCCGGAAAAAAGCCGAACATGGCGGTCGCGACGAGTTCGTTCGATAGCTGGCTAAGCAAAAAATTACAAGCATTAAATACGGATGAAGGTGTTTTCGGATCGTACATCAAAGGGATATTGGAAGGTGACGAAACGGAGGATGAAAAAACCGAGGCTCTCGAAAGCATACTCGCGGGCATAACGGTGAGGACCGTACGGATTGTAAGGTTAGAATGTGCTTGCTCTACGTAGATGAGGTTCGTTAGCCGGTCAAAAATAGCAGAAACGATGTGTTTATATAGCATTGTAGCATGTATACCCTTTAGGATAGGAATAGAGTTTCTTTGCTCGTCTAGTGTATGACTGCAGTAGCATGACCCTGTGATATTGTTCTATAATCCATCTATTTTTTAATGTATTAGAAATAACCTGCTTATTTTAACTGAATACTTCATGTGTGAGTATGCGTGCATTCATAAAAGAAACAACACATTATCGATCCAGTTTAAATAAAAGTATTAACGTTGCAATTCATAGAGAGGGTAGAAATACTGATGTTTTTTCTTTGCAGGAGGACAACATAGGCAAGCATGTAACTGAAATACTAAGCGCTTGGGCAGAATGGTCACCGACAGAAGAAGCAAACAATCCTTCCGCACCAACGGAAGATGTCGACGTCAGATTGGCGCGTATGTTAGAATCTCAGAGTCTTCCGACTACAACTCAGAGAAGTTATACGGAAGAAGAAAGGCGAATACGCGAAGCTATACTCGCGCAGTACAGTCAAATGTCGGACGAAGGAGATAGCGAAGGAGACGGAGAGGAGGATGGTGCAAGCGCGGACTGTGGTATCGAAAAGAATTTGAATGCTGCTACTATAGCGCAACAAGAAAGAGAAAGGAGAGAGAAAGCTAAGTTGGAGAGTCAGAAGAAGAAAGAGAAGGATAAGGAAGATCGGTGAGCTCTTCCGTTTTGATATTAACAAATGTAAGTTGAAATTGAATGTAAGTTTAATAAATGTTTCTTTATCTTACAGAGAGAAGCAGAAGCAATTAAAAGAAGAGAAAAAAGAAAAACGCAAGACACAGAAGGGAGAGAGAAGAAGGTAGCACGACTATGGAAAAGTTGTGCAGCCGTGCTTCGATTTTGAAACGATATCACTACGGGCTTACTTACTTATGTGTCCATATCTTTTCTTTCGCATGCAAACGTCCTTCGTTCAATAATCTCTCGTTTTCATCGAAAGGAAACACTGCACGATGTTTTAAGCGCGTTAGACGATGCTTTCTCATCGAGATAATATGCACTTTATTTCCTTCTGGCATAATAGTAAATCATCTTGTGCCTTCGACCTCCCTAATAGACTATCTTTTAGTGTGCTCTCTCGAAAAATTCTCCTATCCATTCGTCCTTTTTCTACTTTCTCTACAACGTCGACGTTAGTTCATGCTTCGTGATCTGGATTCTCAGAGCTTGCACTCAAACAATGCGCTCAGCCCCGTTTAAACTTTACATAGATAAAAATCGTATCGACAATTTTAATTATGAATGTATATACGTATTGTACTTACCGGTATGCTTAGCGTACTGACTTTCTTCATTAAATGAATCACGTATTTAATACCGATATGTTAAATAAACTGCTCTAATCGCCATAGAGAGAACTTGACAATTATTTCTTGGGACCTTCCCTCGTACGTAATTCCCTATTGAAAAATGTCTTCGTTGACTGGGACAATATTAACAATTCCATAGGTTCGCTATAATTTTCTTTATTAGTATATATTTACACACAAGATACCGAGTCGAAACCGAGTCATCTTGGTATTGCATTAATAATGAAAGACAAACGCAGTAAGATAAAAACAAACGAACAAATGATACAAAAGATGATGATGCTTCAGTATCGTATCGTTACATATACTTCTTTATACTAATGTCATTATCGTAAATCGTTTATCGTTAGCAATTCTTTCTCGTTTTGCTATGATTAAGGTTCAGGCATAAATTGACGATTTCGCGCTTGCACGACGGTGTTTTAAACGCATGTAAGACAAAGGAGGGGTGGGGGGGACTACCGTTCGTCGTTTCAACGCGAAAATTACAAATCATCGTGCATCATCTTTCGCTGCAGCTCTCTTTCTCTCTCTCTTTCTCTCCCAATCTTCTTCCACTCTCTCCAATCTTTTCAACGCTCTCGCCGGCGCGAAACGAGAGAGAGAGAGAAAAGGAAGGGCCGAATATCGATCAGTGTCTCGATAGAGGCAAATACGGAGGATGAAGGACAACCTGATAAAAATGACTCTTGACGAACGAAGGCCTCGAATGGTCGTAAAAACCAAAGAGAGAAAGAGAGAGGAAGACGAAAGAGTTATTAATCGCGTTCTCTCTCTCTCTCTCTCTCTCTCTCTCCCCTTTTTTCTCTTTTTATTTTGCTTTCAATTGTGAATTAGATAAACTCGACTCTTTTCCATTGGCGTTCGTTAATTTTTCGTCGGGATCGATTACTTTCTACGGGACGCTCGGTCTAAAAAAAAGGGGTAAGAAGAAATAAGCCTTGTTAAATACGCGCGAATCCGAAATGGCGTACGACTATTTTCTATGATTGCCTTTTTACTCTCGATGACGCGCTAACGTGAGAAAAGAAACGAAACGCGTCCGCGGTTACGTCCTGATATACATATACATACGTATGGATGGATGTTGAACATCCGAAATTTATTCTGCTTTTTCTAATTTTGTTCAAAGTTCGAGAGGGAGGGAGAGAGAGAGAGAGAGAGAGAGAGGGAAGAAGTGGGACAGTGGTATAGGGAAAAGTGTTGTCGTGTGGTAATTCGACGATGATCGTCCATTTTTGTTGGGTTTTTGCTTCTTCCTTCTGTCAATTTACCACACGTCACGCGTACGAGGTTTTTTTTGTTACTAATTAATTTTTTAAGGTCGATAGATCTATTCACGTTGTTAACTCGATAATTAGTTTTACACACTGTTTTTTTCACCTAAGAAGATATCATACGCTAGAGCCTTTCACACGCGCGCATGCTCGCACGTTGGAGGGGATTTTTGACTTTTCGTAGAGAGAACTTCGTTATTTCTCTTTTTTTCTTTCTCTTTTCTCCTTTCTCTCTTATTTCTCGTCTCGTAGGTAATGTTCGTCCTTTTCAAAAGTCGAAGTACGTTCGTGTCCTAAAACTAGAGACGCGATCGCGTATTTTTTCGTTTACTGGCTCCTGTTGCTCTTCTTCCTTTCGTTTTACTTTGTTTGTGCGGACCGGTGGAAATATTTCCAATTTCTCGAGCGATTTCGAGCGATTTCGACCGAGTGCAAAAAGATGGAAGAATTTTATCACTATCTCTTATCGCGCATTCCTCTTCCGTACGAAATCGGGATCGATAATATTACGATAATCTATCCTTCTATCTCTCCTTTGCGAACATGCCGCTTGTTCTCTTTCATTCTCTCTCCTGCTTTCGTATTCTCCCGGATCTACGCACGGATACACGGTGTAAATGTGCGCGGATGCGTTTCCTTCGACGCGGAGATTATACAGTGTTTCCTATACACATACAATTTGATCCCGCTGTATATAATAATGAACACAACTAAAAAGTTAGGGCTGTACAATTAAACGGTATTCCTTACTTCCTTCTTTCTGTTTCTTTTTTTTTCCCTTAGGGTACCCCCAGAAGTTTTTGGGAGCTATAATATTACTTAACGCTCTATTATTTCTATGTTAATTACTATATTTAACTCGTTTCTTGCTTGCGTGATTTTTTTCTCTTAATACATACTCGTATATAATATTTATATGCAAAGTGACACACGTACCGGTATGTATAATATATACGGTTCGATATATTATATATACGCGTACGTGTAAATGTGTTACAACATTCTTTCATTCTGTCTCTCTCTCTCTCTCTCTCTCAATCTTGCTTTCTCTCTCTTTCTCTCGGTCAAACATTCTTCTATCCTTTTCACACACCTGTCATCGATTTTTTATCTTCAATCATTCACACATACGCACTCGCACGCACGCAAATTACTAAAACGTTATTTTTTATACACAGTTTGATATCTCCTCTCACTGTATGTACTTGCTTTCCTTTTTTCTCTCCCTCTCTCTCTCTCTCTTTCTTTTTCTTTTTAATTTCTGCCTTTGACATTATGCACGTCTACGTTTATAATTTACTCTCTCTCTCTTCGTTCAAATATCATCGAACGCGTCTCGCGAAAAGTGTTTTCTTTTACTTTTCTTCCCCTTTTCCCGTTCTTCGTTTAGATATCTCGCGAATAGCAAAATTTGAGGGTGCTGCGATAGGATTTATAAAAGACGAAAAAAAAGAGATATTAGGCGCGATAATATAGACGATAAGATAACGATAAACAATAGCCGTGAATCGGGCAAGTGTCGCTGCACCTGGCTTTCGTCAGTAATTTCCTTCTCCCGTGTCCGAAATTATTTCTATCCCGCGCGAGCTTTCGCTTCATTTCGAAAATGTTTGTTTCTTCCTACAATCGAACACATTGCGACAAGAAAATCTATTCTTGCTATTTCTCTCTTTCTCTTGCGACGTACGCGACTTTTGTTGAAAAATTCTGCACACGTGACGTATCATTGGAAAATCTCTTTTTTTTTACGAGGAAGAGAAGCGCATTCCGAGTGGCGGCTGATCGATTCGAAGCTTTTGAAACTACGTAAAAGAACTTGGCCTTGTTTTTGCGACGACGATAGATATTATATAAGAGTACCGTGTTACAAGCTAAACGTTTATCACCTTTTTTTTCTAACCGGAGATCCGAGGAGAAGACACGACGAAAAGAGCCTAGAAGATCTGCGGACGTGCTGTTTTTATAGTATTTATTATAAATTACGCGATGAGGACGATGCTAATTTGCAAAAAATACGATCGATTACGTTTGAGACGTCGCAGGACTCTCGTTTTTTTTTGTTTTTTGTTAAAGTGAAATTGTATACAATCAAGTCAGTCTTGTCGCAAGTACTTTGTTTTATGTTTTACCGTACGGGTTTATTGTTACGATCACTTATTCATCTACTTGTTTTCTTTGTGTCACCGTATTTTTATTGTTATATTCGATTTTTTCATTTCTCTCTTTCAATGGACACTCGAACGGGACGAGACGGATGGCGTCCGCGAGAATTCGATAAATAATATATCAGCGTGCATGAAAGTGTGCGCGAATCTGACTTATCGATGTTGAATGCACTGCTAAAAATGACAGCGTTTTGCATCAACGAATAAATGATCGACCAATGAGATTTAGGAACGTAGATTCAGAAGGTGACTGGGAAGGGGAACCGATTGCGCG